>AWOL01S0008050.1:23011-111904 GCA_000715115.1 Nicotiana otophora | reverse complement strand
AATTCTTGAATTCCTGCATTAATTGTTACATGCTATTTGAATTATGTGCCTTAATTGTTATTTGACATTTAGCATAATAAATATTAAACTGCCTATTTGCTCCCTGATTTCCATAATAATTTGCTATTTGTCATTGTTTGCTTCATAATTAAACCATAATTATTGTATGCTTGTTGTCTTGTAATTTTATATTAATTATTATATTTATTGGGAAACTTTCTTCTATAAGAATTGGTAAATGAAAATGTTGGAGGAGAGGGTTGCACGCCGCAACATGATTGATTATAATGAATATATTGAAGGATCGGATTGCATGCCGCAACAAACATATTAAAAGTCTATATTGGAGGATCGGGTTGCACGCCGCAACAGACTTATTAAAAGTCAATATTTGAGGATCGGGTTGCACGCCGCAACAGACTTATTAAAAGTCAGTATTGGAGGATCAGGTTACACTCCGCAACAGACTTATTAAAAGTCAATATTGGAGAATCGGGTTGCATACCGCAACAGACTTATTAAAAGTCAATATTGGAGGATCGGGTTGCACGCCGCAACAGACTTATTAAAAGTCAATATTGGAGGATCGGGTTGCACGCCGCAACAGACATGTTAAAAAGTTAATATTGGAGGATCGGATTGCACGCCGCAACAGACTTGATTAAAATGAATATGTTGGAGGAGCGGATTGCACGCCGCAACAGAACTGAATGTGAATATATTGTGAGAGCGGGTTGCACGCTGCAACAGAAATAATAAAAATGATAATTCGTTATGACTGCTGAGTTGCCTTCAATTATTATAAATGAATTACCTGATTTATTTCTATTATTGTTGTTGTTACTAATATTGCGTACAGGTTAATGTAAGTGAACCGCCTTAGCCTCGTCACTACTTCGTCGAGGTTAGACTTAGTACTTACCAGTACATGGGGTCGGTTGTACTGATACTACACTCTGCACTTCTTGTGCAGATTTTGGAGTGGGTCCCAGCGGCGTACCATAGACTTGCTCGGATTTCAGCCATCAAAGGAGACTTGAGGTATAACTGCATGGCGTCCGCAGTTCTTAAGTCCCCATGTATTATACTTTAGCTGTGTGTTTATTTCCACCCAGCTTTATTCTATTCAGACCTTTATTTGTATTTATTCTAGAAGCTCGTGCACTTGTGACACTAATTCTGGGATGGTATTTAGACACCATTATTATTATGAATTATTTTAAAATTACTTCCGGATTTGCTTCCTTGTTATTAATAAATTTAAAAATTATTTTTAAAAATGAATAATGTTATTCTAACGTTGGCTTGCCTAGCAAGTGAAATGTTAGGCGTCATCACGGTTCGGAGATAGGAATTTCGGTCGTGACAGTATCACATTATATTTGAGTACCTTTTTGTTATACTTTAATTTTGACATGAGTTGCAAAGTGTGCCCATTTTATTAAGGAAGTATGTATAGATGTTGCATTTGTTTTGTTCACCACTTTTATTTTTACATATATTTTGGTTTAACCATATTTGTGCAGTACAACTATATACTAATAAGGTATACAAATATACTGTTTGGGTATCACATTGTATTTGAGTACCTTTTTTCCTTGCAGTAACTACTTGTAAATGGCTTCCAATTTGTTATACTTCAATACTAACATGAGCTGCAAAGTGTGCCCATTTTTTTGAGGAAGTATGTATATATGTTGTATTTGTTTGATGGACTACTTATATTTCTGCACATATTTTGGTTTAACCATATTAGTGCAATACATCTATATACCAACAAGTTATACAAATATACCATTCGGGTATCACATTGTATTTGAGTACCTTTTTGTTATACTTCAATATTGACATGAGTTGCAAAGTGTGCCCATTTTTTAAAGAAATTATATACACATGTTGCATTGTTTTGGTGCATCACTTGTATTTCTACACATATTTTGGTTTAATCATATTAGTGCAATACAATTATATACAATAAGGTATACAAATATACCATTTGGGTATCACATTATATTTGAGCACCTTTTTCCCTGCACTAACTGTATGTAAATGGCTTCCAATTTATTATACTTCTATACTGACATGAATTGCAAAGTTTTCCCATATTGTTAACGATATATGTACAAATGTTGCATTTTTTTGTGGACCACTTGTATTTTCGCACATATTTTGGTTGCATATTAGTGCAATACAACTATATACCAATAAGGTATACAAATGAACCATTCGGGTATCACATTGTATTTGAGTACTGTTTTGTTATTTTTCAATATTGACATGAGTTGCAAAGTGTGTCCATTTTATTAAGGAAGTATGTACATATGTTGCATTTTTTTGTGGACCACTTGTATTACTGCATATATTTTGGTTTAACCATATTAGTGCAATACAACTATATACCAATATGGTATCACATTGTATTTGAGTACCTTTTTGTTATACTACAATGGTTACATGAGTTGCAAAGTGTGCTCATTTTATTAAGGAAGTATGTACAAATGTTGCATTTGTTTTGGTGCACCACTTGTATTTTTACACATATTTTGATTTAATCATATTAGTGCAGTACAACTATATACCAATAAGGTATATAAATATACCATTTGGGTATCACATTATATTTGAGTACCTTTTTTTCTTGCAGTAATTAGATGTAAATGGCTTCAAATTTGTTATACTTCAATACTGACATGGGTTGTAAAGTGTGCCCATTTTGTTGAGGAAGCATGTACATATGTTGTATTTTTTTGGTGGACCACTTGTATTTCTGCACATATTTTGGTTTAACCATATTAGTGCAATACAACTATATACCAATAAGGTGTACAACTATACCATTAGGGTATCACATTGTATTTGAGTACCTTTTTGTTATACTTTAATATTGACATGAGTTGCAAAGTGTGCCAATTTTATTAAGGAAGTATGTATATATGTTGCATTTTTTTGGTGCACCACTTGTATTTCTACACATATTTTTGTTTAACCATATTAGTGCAATACAACTATATACCAATAAGGTATACAAATATATCATTTGGGTATCACATTATATTTGAGTACCTTTTCCCCCTGTAGTAACTGCATGTAAATGGTTTCCAATTTGTTATACTTCTATACTGACATGAGCTGCAAAGTGTGCCCATTTTGTTAATGATGTATGTATAGATGTTGCATTTGGGGCACCACTTCTATTTCTGCACATATTTTTATACCAATAAGGTATACAGATATATCAAGAAGGTATACATATATACCACTTGGGTATCACATTATATTTGTGTGCCTTTTTTCCTGCAGCAACTAGATGTAAATGCATCCCACTTTTATATACTAAAATAGCAAATAAACAGATCCTTATTGAAAACACAAGTAGCAATATAATTTTTTTGCAAAAAGTAATTTGGCAAAGAATCGCCATACCAAATATATGTCTAGTGCAAGACATGCATTTTATTTCTTTGCAATTCAAATGATATAATTCTATGATATATGAGTTCTATAAAAATATTGAAGCATTATATCAATCTCTCTTTGGAATATTTCGGCACGTCCCCCGGTTGTATTCTTTTTTTCCCCAACAATGCACATACAACTGTATTTCCTTCCCAACCTCCTATGCCTCTCTTCGTTTTAGGTCTTCCTGGTTTGATTTTTCCTTTTGGTGGCAGTACCACCTGCGAAGAGACATGCTCTAGAATTTGCCACGTTGTTTCATCCAACAAAGGGCTTACTGGTATCTCATATGTTTTTAGCAAGTAGTCTATGATGTAGTAATACGAGCAATACTTGTATGAATCCATATGGAATTTTTGTATAACTGCCATTGCATGTGGACATGGAATATCGTCTAGCTAAAACCTTCCACAAGTGTAGTTTTTTAATGTAGGCGCACCACATTTCTTGTTTGCCCATAAATTACTAAATGTAAGAATTGAGTTGATGGCAACACCTAATATAATTTTAATTAAGAAAATTCATTAGCTGTATGAATTAATAGTATTTTTAATAACAATATATTGTTGTTTAGTGAAATCTCTAAGGTGAAGAAGTAAAACTATAATACATGCAGTGTTTTTATGATTCTGAAAATACATACCGTCATTGTCTGTGATAAGATAGTATTATCTACCAATATTTTTTCATACTTTACACCGAACTTCATAAATGATTCCACGATATCCTTCCGATTGGTGTAATTCCATTTCTGAATCAATGTCGTCATAAAGTCAAGCAAATTCACAACTGTGAGGTCTCTTGTGTGCTTGTTTGCTGCATTTACTGATTCTGCAATATTCGATGTCATAGTCAGGATTTTATTCATCTTGAAATATGCCTGGGACCATTTATCATATCTAATATCCATCAGGTATATTTTCACTCTACTATCAATAGCTTCTAACTCTACCATATGCTTGTTGAATATTTCAACAGTGTATGCTCTTGCTAACGCAAAGTATACTTCTTTGTTTTATTTTTGGCTCTTCTTGAAGTTCGTCTTTATGTTGTTTCACAAATGGAACAATTAAAGTTGCTCTCCATATACTATCATGCATGTCTGATACAATGCACATTCCCTCTCTTTGTCCATAGGTTTCTCTGAACTGCACGAAGAACCACACCAACGATGCATCATTTTCCGAATCAACAATTGCATATGCGAGGGATAGAATTTGTCGTGTAAAACCAAAGGAAACAATATTAGTTACAACACACAATATTAATATATCATTTCATATAGTAGTATAGTCATAGGTAGTTGCAGGTATATAGCAAAATAATTATATACTCTATTGGTATACTTGTATAACATATTGGTATCATATGATATTTGAAGATCTTTTTTGCTGCTTTAACTGAATGTAATTGGATTGCATTTTTAAAATAGTAAAGTTCATCAATTATTCAATACTGATTTTAAGACAACTTTTTTTCTTACCCTCTGCGTCTTGCGTGGAAGCCGTGAGTATGGTCTCTCTATATGTTGACTTTAAAAAACTTCCATCAATTACAACTGTTGGCCTACAAGAGATCCAACCTCTAATCGATGCATATATAGCTATGAATGCATACAAGAAACTCACATCTACTTCAATGTGTAGTCGTGTCACTGATCCTGGGTTAGCATACTCTAACATGTAAAGATATGTTGGTATTTTCTTGCATGACTCACTGGGTATTCCTCTCAACAGTTGTATTACTTTTGCTTTTGATCTCCATGCTTGCATGTAACTTAAGTCCATACCATATGCTTTTTGGATGTCTCTCTGGATATTTGTTGGTGTATATATAGTTTTCGGGTCAAGAAGTTTATCTTGTACTACAACTGCAACAAAAGCTGAGGCATCTTGCTTTTGTAAACAAAATCTCTTATCATTTAAACAACCGTGGACAAAATTGAAATCTGTCACTTTGAAAAGATTTGATGCTCGTAGGCTTGGTGCTTTAAGTCTCCAAGTGCATCTTTCATCGCGCAATCAAGGGAATACCTGTTTATAATACAAATACAATTATGTATCATGTTTTACTGATAAAAAAATACACACACAAATCAGTATAATTCTATACTCACATAGTATACTCATATATCATACTTATATACTATTTCAGTATCATCTTTTACTGATAAAAAATACAGACAAACCAGTACAATTCTATACTCATATAGTATACTGATTTAGCATACATACATACTATATCGGTATCATGTTTTACTGATTAAAAACACACACACAAACCAGTACAATTCTATAGTCACATAGTATACTCATATAGCATACTTATATACTATATCATTATTATCTTTTACTGATAAAAAACATAGACAAACCAGTACAATTATATCCTCACATAGTATACTGATTTAGCATAAATATATACTATATCGGTATCATATTTTACTGATTAAAAAATACACACAAAAACTAGTACAATTCTATACTCACATAGTATACTCATATAGCATACTTATATACTATATCAGTATCATCTTTTACGGAATTCTAAGTTCAATATCTGTCCGCTCTCTAAACTAAACACTCCCAACGACTATATCCTATCAGTACCTGTGAACGGCACGTGCCACCTCATGGAGGCCCCAGGCGGTGGCCATACGACGTGTCTGGAACATCAAAATGATCCTCCTGAAGCAGCGAAACTCACCCAAGGAACAGTACAAGCAAAAAAATTATACGCGGCTACTGTGGTAACAGCTAATAACTCTGCTCTGACCCCAAGTCGACAAGAACAAGAAGCGGTAATTGCACGAAGAACCACTCACAATGGGATGCCGGCGGTAATTTTCAAACATAAAGACGACTATGGTGTGATTGTAGAAGAATGCAAACGTACTCTGGTTGGAAGATTTCTGAAAATTAAGCCCCAAATTGATAAAATTAGGGCTCAATTCTCTGAGAAAATTGCTCTAAAAGGCACAGTCAAAATTGGGGTCTATAACAACTACAATGTATTCTTGGGTTTTACAAATGATGAAGATTTTGATTTGATAAGGTTCAAAAGGGTGGTGGAAATCGGAGGCACTCAAATGTGGATTAAAAATGGACTCCATATTTTAAACCAGACGAGGATTTGCCGATTGCTACTGTTTGGGCATTGTTACCTGAACTTCCATTCTACATGCACACTTGGCAATATGCAAAAAAAATCATTGGACCTGCAGGAACACCTCTAGAGTTGGATATTTCTACAAGATCCAAAACAAGACCAAGTATGGCCAAGGTTCGAGTGGAGGTCGATCTGCTTAAATCCCTACATACTTCAATCTATGTGGGAGCTGAAGATGAGAACATTCCTCTAAATGGTTATGTTCAAAAGATTGAATGGGAAAATGTCCCTAAATACTGTAAACACTGCATAAAACTAGTACATTCCCTGATTAACTGTTGAGTAGTTGAAAAAAAAAACAAGAGGAGAGCGAAAGAAAAAAGAATAAAACAGGGGAATCAAGTAGAGGGAAACAAAGTGAGGAGATCAAAGACAAGCTGGAATTAAAAAAAGATGAAGGCAATGAAGAGGAGAATTGGCAAGTTCCAAACACTAAAAGAAACAGAAAAAAGAAACTAAACAAAATTACATAAGGGAAGCATATTATGAACAAAAAAGACAATGGACAAAAGAATGAGATGAGGAAGGATGGCGTACAAGAAAACAACATGCCACAAGCCCCAATCAGCATTGAAGATCAAAAGGAAAAAGAATACATTGCTCTTGTTAAGAATAAGAAATATGACAGAAAGAAAAAGAAGAAAATGATGCCAAAAAAGAAAAGTTATGTGATGTTCAAGCCCTCGGTGAAAAAGAACAAGAAAAACATGCCCGAAACTGTTACTGGAGGTAAAACAATAACTTTAAATACTGTCATTGAAGATAGTCTTAAGGAATTAGGGGTGATGGAGAACAACAATACGATGAATATTGAGAATAATCAAAAAATGACCTCTAAGGTCAGTTCTGATAATATAGAAAAGGTGGATGGAAGCAATCCTATTGAAGCTCAGGATATCAATTACAATAGGAAAGAAGGAGACCAACAACTTGAAAAGAAAAGATTGGAACCAACTCTATGATGTCTAGTCAAGACTCGGGGAGTGTCAATATGAGGGAACCAAATAACAATCAAGGGGTCTCTAATACAAAGTCAGAGTCCTTGCCATCAGAAATCAAAAAGCACCTTGGAATTCAAGTTGTGGTGGACCTTGGTGGATACAACATTGAGGAGAAGAGAATGCAAGACAATAACAGGACTGTTGAGGAAGGAGCTGGGAATTCTAGTATGTTTCTTTCAATCAACAGTGCAGAAACTTTCAACAAACAACCTGATGACCCGACTGAAGCTCACTTAAAAGAGAAATCCAACAAACAGGGAATCTCTCCTGTTAAAAGAGGCAGAAGCAAAAACAGGAACACTGGAAAAAATAAAGAAAAAATGCATCCTTCCTCCAGGGGAAGGAGTCAAAGTTGATCCACTATTTCCTATATTCCATGATTAGTGCAATCATATGGAATATAATGGGAGTGAGGTCTAACAAGGCCTTACCTAGGTAGAAAAATCTTTGTCATATCAACAACACAGACTTTGTAGATATCATGGAACCTTTCATCAACAAGAATAAGATTGAAAGATACATGAGATATTTGGGCTTTCAGCACTGTCAGGCTAACACAAACGAGCAGATTTGGTGTTTTTGGAAACAGAACTATAAAACTGTTATCATTGCCAATGAGGAATAACAAATGACTATTAAACTCAATCATGCTTTATAGGATATGGAGCTCAACATAGCAGTTATTTATGCTAAATGTACAGCTAGTGAGAGAAAAGAATTATGGACCAATCTTGAAGATACAAATTCAGTCATCAATGGTCCATGATGTATTGGTGGTGATTTTAATGTTATCATGGATCCGGATGAAAAGTTGGGGGGCAATCCTCATAGAATGGCTAGAAGCTTCGATTTTCCAACTGTATGGACCACTGTGAGGTGGCAGACCTTGGATTTATTGGCCCTAAATATACATGGGGTAATAATTGGAGACCAAGAAAAAGAGTTTGGAAGAGACTTGATAGAATCTTCATCAATGACACTTGGGCTCAACTTTTTCATAATTGTAGTGTCAAACATCTTAACAAGTCGGGCTCCGGCCATAGACCTCTATTATTCAAATGTCAGGACAACCAAATGACTAAGATCAGTTATATCAGATTTCTTAACTTCTGGACTAAGCAGCCAGATTTTTATGAGTTGGTTAAAGAAGTATGGGACGCTCCTGTTCAGGGCAACCCCATGTGGAGGCTTCATCAAAAGCTGAAAATTCTTAGTAACAAACTATCGCATTGGTCCAGAGAAAGCATTGGTAATGTTTATGACCGGTGATCAAGTGGAAAACAGAAGTGGAAGACTAGACCAAGTGAGTAATGCATAGGTGATCAAGGAGAATCTCAACAAAGGCCAGGGGGAGTACATTAAATGACAACCAATGCAAGAGTCTTTGCTAAAATAAAAATCACAGATTCAATTGTTCGAAGAAGGTGATTGTAACACAAAATACTTTCACAATGTTATAAGGGAAAGGAGAAGGAAGATTCAGATTCACAGAATCAAAAATCAAAAAGGGAATTGGGTTAGAAGTGAAGAAAAGATTACGAAAGTTGCTATCAAACATTATGAGAAACTCTTTAATCTCCCTAAAAAGGAGTTCAAGTTGGATATCATTGAATGCATCCCCAACATTATTACTGATGAAGAAAATGATATTCTGTGCAATGCCTACTGAAGAGGAAATAAGGTAGGCATGCTTCAACATTTATAACGATAGTGCTGCTGGCCCGGATAGTTACAATAGGGATTTGTATCATAGCTGTTGGGATATTATTAAATATGATATCATCCAGTTTGTTCAGGCTTTCTTCAATGGCGCTCAACTCACTAAGTATTATTCTCATACATGTCTTGTGCTTATCCCTAAAGTTGAAGCTCTGGAGACTTTCTCTGATCTAAGACCTATTAGTCTTAGCAATGTCTCTAATAAAATTATCTCCAAAATCTTGTCCAGAAGATTGAATCCTTCCTAAATTGATCACTGAAAATGTCCTTCTTGCTCAGGAAATTGTTCAGGGTATCAATGGATACAACAAGGGTGGTAATATTATTATTAAATTGGATATGGAAAAAGCTTACGATAAGATGTCATGGGATTTCATTAATGCTGTGATGAGGAAATTTGGATTCTCCGAGAAATGAATCAACATGACTGGAAACCTTCTGCCCAATGTTTGATATTCCATTATTATCAATGGCACCACGAATGAAATTTTTACTTCCTCCCAAGGGCTGAAACATGGTGATCATCTGTCTCCATTATTATTCATTCTGGGATCAGAAGTGCTGACAAAACTTCTCAACAAGCTTCACGAGAATAAAAAATTTACTCCTTTCACAATGGCAGCTAGAGGACCTCAAATTAATCACCTCGCTTATACAGATGATATAATTATTTTCTCAGCAGGTAACAACAAGTCGATCAGGCTGATCATGGAGCAAATTCATAAATATGAAAAGTCATCGGGCTAGAAGCTCAATGCAAACAAGAGTTTTTTTATCACTGCTCCAAATACTAAAGTAGGGAGAATCAATATAATCAGAAATGCACCAGGTTCATGGACAAACAATTTCCTTTTAATTATTTGGGGTGTCCTATATACGTGTGGAGGAAGAAAACTTGTTACTTTGAGGAGATGGTTGCAAAGATAGTAAAGAGAATCAGTGGTTGGCAAGGAAGATTGTTATCTTACAGAGGTAAGGTGTTCATCATTGAGAATGTGTTACAATACCTCCCTTTATACACCCTCTCTGCCATGAGCCCTCCAAAAGCTACTCTTAAACTCATTGAAAAACATTTTGTGAGATTTCTTTGGAGATCAATCGGTGATAAGAATAAGTTTCACTGGAGTTCCTGGAAAAATTTGTGTTTTTCTAAGGAAGAAGTTGGTATTGGAATTAGAAAAATGGAGGACATCAACGAAATTTGCAACATTAAAAGATGATGGAGGTTACGAACATGTCCATCCTTATGGGATGACAACCTTCGAGCTAAATATTGTATTAGAGCCCATCCAGTTACTAAAGCTATTGCCTATAGCAATTCTCATTCTTGAAAATCTCTTATTCATGTGAGAGACATAGCGGAAAAAATATTCTTTGGAATATTAACACAAGGAACTGCAACTTTTGGTGGGACAACTGGACAGGTAAAGGACCACTTGCTAAAGTGGTCAATTATATTAACACCTCTGGTAAGGTTCAAGTTTCACAATTCCTCAGGAACAATGAGTGGAATATTGACAAATTGGAACAACTGTTACCCAATCATATTGTTCAACATGTCATCAACATTACTAGAGGAAGGAAAAATCATAATGATCTTGCAATTTGGGGTCTTACAGAAAATGGGCACTACTCTAATTCATCGGCTTGGCATATAATTAAAACTACTAAACAAAAAACATCCCCTGGTGGGAAAAGTTTGGCATGATTGTATTCCCTTCAAAATGTCCTTCCTTGTTTGGAGGATGATTCCGAAAAATCTCCCCTTTGATGACACCATTAGGAAGTTTGGCAATCAACAAACTTCAATGTGCAATTGCTGCAATAATCCACAATGTGAAAGCATCATGTTTTCATTGATAGTAAGGCTGCTAGGGACTTATGGAAATTCTTTAGAAATCCTTTGGGAATCCAGCATCACTCTGGTTCCATTAGTAGTGTTCTCACTCAATGGTGGCAGAGGAAACCAAAGAATATAGTCCATAAGATGACTCTACACATCCTCCCTATTACTATCTATTGGGAATTGTGGAGAAGCTATACTTCTTACAAGTTTGGAGATGGAAAGAAATTTGTCCAGTACAAGATGAAGTCGCAGATCATCTGGAACACTAATGCTGTGAATGACAAAAAATATCCCTCTCTTATGACTCATAATCTTTGGTATAAAGACTGTGAGATGATTGAGTGTCTGAAACCTATTCCAATATGGAAAAGCGTGCTATGGGAGATGCCTCATGGTAAATTGAAGTTGAATACATACGGAAGCTTTAACAGGCAGAATGGGAAAGTAGGGATTGGAGGAATTCTGAGAAATGATGAAGGAGGTTTTGTTATGGCCTTCTCGATTCCTATTTACTGTAGTAGCAGCAGCGGGGCAGAACTGAAGGCCATCAAATTTGGTTGTGAATGGTGCAAAACAAAGGAATTACTAACTTCATGGTGGAAACTGACTCAATGGTGATTTGGGATATGCTGCAAAACAAAAAACTGGACAATAAAATTCTTAGAAAAGAGGTTGAGGACCTCATTGATATTCTGGAAAAGAACAATGCATCTATCAACCATTGCTTTCGTGAAGCAAATCAGGTGGCAGATTGGTTCGCTAAGGAGTCCATCACATCCACTAAAGGCATCATTCACACTGATTTCCAGCAATTTCCAAGGGCGGCCAAGGGGCCTTTCTTCATGGATATGTGGCAGGTTCCTTGTTTTAGAATTAGATATGAAAAATCAATTTTTTTTGTAAGTTAATTCTGTGAATAGTGAGAGGAAATGGTCTAACAAGTATTTTTGCCTATAGACTCTTCCTCTCTCATGGTAGGAAAGGCATCCAAGAGGTAATGTTTTATGTCCCCCTCGGTTGTATTTTTTATTTATATAATAGACAAGGTAGGGGTCTAGCCAAACCCCCCAACACCACAAGAGATGAAAACCTAGGTGGTTGGTTTTTATAAAAAAACAGTATCATCTTTTACTGATATACAAAAAAATCAAGACAATTCTATACTCACATAGTATACTGATTTAGCATACTTATATACTATATCTATATCATCTTTTACTGATAAAAAACACACACACAAACCAATATGATTTATACTTACTGTAATGATCCGACCGGTCATTTTGAGAATTAGCGCACTTTTTGGTGGCTTAAGGTCTCGAGAAGCTTCATAATGTGTATTATGACTTGCGTGTATGGTTGAGATTGGTTTTCAGATGATTCGGGTTATAATTGAAAGAGCAATTCTTATTTTCGAAACTTAAATGAAAAAAGTTGGCTGTAATTTGACTTTTTGTGTAAACGACTTAGAGAATGGAATTTTTATGGTTTCAATAGTTTCGTATAATGATTTTGGACTTAGGCGTGCGTCCAAATTTGGATTTGGAGGTCCGTATGGTAATTTGAAGCATTTCGGCAAAAAATAAAAAATTAAAGTTTTAGAAGGTTGAGAGGTTTGATCGAGAATTGACTTTGGTGATATCAGGGTCGGATTTTGATTCCGAGAGTTGGATTAGCTCCGTTATTTCATTTGGAACTTGGATGCAAAATTTGGCGTCCTTCCAGGTTGATTTGATATGTTTCAGCATGAGTTTTAGAAGTTAGAAAATTTGGAAATTTATAAGTTTGATTCGTGGTGCGATTTGTAGTTTTGATGTTGTTTGATGTGATTTGAGACCTCGAGCGGGTCCGTGTTATATTATAGGACTGGTTGGTATATTCGGACGAGGTCCCGAGGGGCTCGAGTGCGTTTCAGACGAGCTTCATATCAATTGGAGCATTTTTGGGTGAGGCTGGTTTGGGCTGAGTTCTAGTGTGGTCGCACCTGCAGACTACTGGGCGTGGGTGCGATGGTCGCATGTGCCAAGATGAAGGTGTAGAAGCGAGAAAGGCTGGGCTTGGCAGTCTTCACAGATGCGGAAATTGGTGCGCATTTGCGGCTCCGCAGAAGCGAAATATTGGACGCAGGGGCGAGCTGGAGCGCATAAGCGATTTGGGCATTACGGACCTGCGGTTTCGCAAAAGCGGAAGAATGTCCGCAGGTGCGAGAGGGAAACTGGTCAGTGGGCTTCGTATGCGTGGTTCTTTTGTTGCAAAAGCGACATCGCAGAAGCGGCTAATTATGTTGCATGTGCGATCAGGCCTGGGCATACTCTATATTGTCGAGGTTTTTTTTAGGATTTATTTATTTTTGGAGTTGTAGACCTCGGTTTTGGGAGTTTTTCGTGGGTTATTCAAGAAGCTCATTGGGGTAAGTGTTCTCTACCCAAATCTTGTTATATTTCATGAATCCATTGCTATTTTCATCATTTAATTAGTGAATTAAGTTGGACATTTGGGAAAGTTTTGTAGAAATCTTTCAAAATGTAAAATGATGATTTGAAGGATGAATTGATGTCGAAAATTGATAATTTTGGTATGATTGAACTCTTTATCGAATGGGTGTTCGAATTTTATAGTTTTGGTTGGGTTTCGAGGTGCGAGCCTGGGGTTTGACTTTTAGTTCTTGTTAAAGATTGAAGCTTTATTATCCGGAATTATTTTCTATGAGTTTTATTTATGAATTGAAGTTATTTTGGTTAGATTTGAGTCGTCCAGAGAGTGTTTCACTCGAGAAGGTCATTTTAGAGTAACTGTCAAGCTTCATTGAGGTAAGTATCTTGCCTAACTTTGTGTGGGGGAACTAACCCTTAGGATTCAAGTCTTTTGTGCTAATTATGTCATGTGAAGGCCGAGTACGCGAGGTGACGAGTACGTGCTCGGGCTTATTTGTAGAAATTTGACCATCTAGTGCTCTTAGGTTCTTATGTCCATTAAATATGAAGTTGTTATGTCACATTAAATTCCTCATTTACTAAATTCTCCCTTACGTATCTTAATTGGAATTAATTGCTTCATATGCTACCCTTATTTCCGATTAAACTCTTATGTGCCTTAACTGGAATTGTTGCCTCTTTTATCGTCATGCTATATTTCCGTAATTGCTTAACCTTAATTGAAATCATTGTTATCTTTCCGTAATTGCTTAAACCTTAATTGAAATTATTATTATCTCTCCCGTAATTGCTTAGCCTTAATGAAAGTTTGTTGCCCCTTTCATTGTTGACGTATTCTTATTTGGTGTCATTGATTCATGCTATCTCTCTTATTGTCGAATTGCACTTTCATGGAATCATTGTTACACATTACCTCTCCCTTGTTGAACTATTCTTGTTGAGACTATTATTTTCATGTTGTGTCTTTATCTATGAGTTCGTTCTTCCGTTTCTTTGTGTTGTAAAGTTCTTGTGTTGATTTACTTGTCGTATTATCGTGTTATTATTGTTGTTGCTGTTGTATTCAGTATTATTATGGCACGAGGTTTTTGCCGTGCGGTTGTTATTGTGTTTGCATGAGGTTTCTATTGTGCGGTTGTTATTGTATTGCATGAGGTTTCTGCCATGCTGTTGTTATTGATACACATGCGGTGGTATAAGGTCTGGGTGTTGAAACATATGCGGTGAGATAAGGTGGGCTTGAAACTCATGGCTAGAAGGGGAACTACTAGAAGCCATGTAGTGTGATAAGGTGGGCTAAAACGTGGGATGTTATTCCGGGAAATGATTTTCAAAAACTAACTATAAAGGCTCCCGCGTTGATATAAGGAAAGTTGTGATTCATTTACGATTTAAGACTATGAGGCGGTACCTCAGGAGTGCTCTTGCTGTCATTTCCCGCTTTCTGTGCACTTGTCTTTGATTATTGTTTTTCTTAGCATACTATTAATTATTTTCCTCCGTGTTGCACTATTTGCTCAGCTCTGTGTAGCTAATCTTGTTGAACTGGTCGCTGCTTCAAACTTCATTGCTGCTTATGTTACACCGTACATTTTGTGGTGATTGTTGCTTATGTGTCATTCATTAACTCTACTCTTATTTGTTGACTGGAATTATGGTATAACACTTGCACAAGAATACACGCAGTTAAATCGCCCATATAGATTTTAAAAGGTGAATCCTGACGACATTAACAATTATACGTACTCTTATCTTCTTGCCTTCTGTGTGAGGATTGTTCTATTGGCACGTGAGTCGTCCGTGCGATTATGAGTTGTAACGTGAGCACAAGAAGCCAAGTGATTAGGGTTCATGAATTGGGACCCGTGAGCTGTGATTATAAGGTTCGGTACCTCGTGGAAATGCTTGAACAAATTTGGTGTGAAAGAGGTTGTTCTCATTGAGTTGTTGTTGGTTTTCCCTTTATTCGGTTTTCCTGGACTTATACTGTGATTTGTTACTCTACAACATTTTTACCTAACTGCTTCCTGCTGAATATTGTTATTACTGGTGTATTATTGCAAGTATTATCTTGTTCCTTATCCTGCTTAGCTTTATATTAATTATGTTTCTTTGTTAGTTCATCTACACACTTGTTCAGGTTATTTAGTCCGATAGGTGTCTTAACTGTCCCTCATCACTACTTCACCGAGGTTAGTCTTGATACTTACTGGGTACCGTTGTGGTATACTCATACTACACTTCTGTACATTTTTTGTGCAGATCCAGGTGCCACGGTTGTTGTTGATTATTAGCTGGCTGGTCGAGCTGTGAAGACTTAAGGTAAACCTGTCGTCTCGTTCGCAAGCCTCGGAGTCACCTTCTGATTTTATTTTTGTACTGTTTGATTTCCATTCCGAACAGTTGTACTTAAGGATTCTCTTAGCGAACTCAGTAGAGCTTATGATTTGTACTATCGATTTTGGGAATTGTGATTGTGTATAAGATTTTTATCTCATATCCTTCGTTTGATGGTTGATTTCTTCTATTAATTCAGTAAGTGTTAGGCTTACCTAGTCTAGAGACTAGGTACCGTCACTACATATAACGGAGAAAATTGAGGTCGTGACACTTACATAATATACTGATATAACATAGTGATATACTATATCGGTATCATGTTTTACTAATAAAAACACACACACAAACCAATACAATTCTATACTATACTGATTTAGCATCCTGATATACTATATACGTATCACATAGTATACCGATTTAGCATACTGATATACTATATAGGTATCACATAGTCTTTTACTTCAAAAAATGCAGACGAACCTTCTTGGGCATGATTTATTAACCCGATATTAACATTTTTCTCTAACGACATATTGTTTCATAACGAGAGCCAGCAGGTTTTAGTCTTGTAAATTTGTCCTTTTTCAACTTTTTGATGAAATTGATCAGTAATGATGTTTGCATCATCAAGTCCTATACCGGTGTCATCTCCTTCTTGCACATCAAAAGTACTAACCATATCACTGCTTTTAAATTGTGCAATTTCGGATAAAATTGTAGCAACATCGAAACTGGAGGTGCTTGCAGCTATAGTATTTTTAGCAAACGACACACATAGTGGGAGTGTTGTCATCCCTGCACTTGATTTTTTCAATTTCATGTAAACACTAACACTCATATCGCTGTAAATTATAATTGGCGGATATCCTTGAGCAATAGCATACTGAATAACTATTGTGTTACTGTCCTTTTGCAGTTGCTTTGCAATCTCTCTAAGAAGTTGTTCAAATTTCCAACAGGTCTTTATTAGAATTGCATCAACATGAAAGTTTATGAAATTATGGTTATCGTCCTATTCTCCACTATGCTGCAGCAGAATTGGTATATTTTCAATAATTGTACAGATTCTGAAGTTATAACTACTTTTATGTCCAAAATCGAATCTCGACAGTGCAAATTTCAACAGTGTTGATGTCAAATATTGAATTTCAACAGAAGATTTTTCGAACTCAAATTAGCTATTATGATTCAAACCTCCAGATCTCCAAACTGAGAACAAAATTTTCAGTTAAAAATTCAGAAGTTTGAGCGCTAAACTTCTGTAATATGCGAAATCAAAACCGGAACAACACAATGCAAATTCGAGCATCAAAAGTTTTAGCATCTTCGAAAGTCAAATCAGCTGCTATGATTCGAACAGATTGATACTTCTACAAAATTTAAGGAGAAAAAGTCAAAATTTAAAGAGAAATCAGCATCTTCGCTCTGTTTTTTCAGGCTTGCAATCTTCAAATCAGGCTTGCGATCTTCAAATCTTCAACAACGATTTTGTGATGCTGGTGGAAATCTCAATTTTTGTTCGCTTATTTTTGTGAAATTCAGCCAAATTTGAGCAGCTTTTCCGTTTTTATAGGTAGGGCATTAGCAAGCATGAGTAGTTATTTTGAGATACTCGTCTGTTTATTAAATGAGTAGGGGATTGTAATTTTTTTATGGGTAGAGCAGGGTAAATTATTTAACTTTTACAGGTACTGCTGTCTTTTTCCCAATATTAAAAGGACCGGTATTTAGGAATTATCCGGTGCATCCTAAATTCAGTTTTTAGTTTAATTTTTCAGGATAAAAATGTCCAGAATTGTCTTGAAGTTAAAATTTTAAGTTTAAAATTTAAGAATAAAATAATTACTAGATAATCTCTATAAAGTTTTCAAGAATGGATATCAAAAAGATTAATGGCGTTAGGGAGGATGTGGTAGATCTAAAATTGTTTGGGAAGTTATCAAAAAAATTGCATGTTAACTTAACAATTAATAGAACACAATATAAGCAAAAACCCACATAGATGATACACTAAAGCTTTGCCATTTCGGTGTGTTTATATTATGTCTGTTTGTTTTATGTGTCTTCTTAGTTTGTTTGGTTTATATGTCACAAAATAGATAAAGAACATCTAACATGCATATCCTATTAGAGAATATCAAATTATTGAGTTTTGGAATGAAATTAATCCAATTGAGCGAAATTAATACCCGGCCAATTATAAAAGCGACTCTAACTAGTTTGGTTAAAATACAAAAGTGACCGGTCGGCCGAAACTAACTGCATTTGCTAATCAAAAAGTGTATAAATATGCATATAATATGAGTATAATACATATGTATACAAAAGATATATATTTTGTCTACTTTTGAGAAAATGTTAAAAATATACATTTCTCAATAATGGACTATCCTTATTTGTTTATACTTCTTTCAAATTTATGTAATACTTTGTCAATTTAGGAATTACAAAAACAAAAAGTTGATTTTACTTTGTACTATTGTTTTAATATTTTATTATTTCTAATATATTATAAAAGTCAAATTTAACTTATTAAACCTCATGTTCGATTAAAAAGCATAATATCATATGCATGCATTAGTTAGAGGGGAGTAAGTTTTTATGTTTAGTTATTAGGAATAATTATTTTTTGCCTAGGACTAGATGCGCATTAGTAGTTGGGCACTTTGTATACAGGTAAAACTGAGCTCGATGCTTGATCGAGCATCTCGAACAATGGACCAGGTTCGAATCATCTATTAGATATCGAAGGTATTGAAATCGAGCTCAATATCGAGGTTCGAAGTTCGACAAGACCATCATATTCGCCCTCGAGTTTACCGAAGGCACCACCGATCCTGCTTCTAACGGTCTCAGGGAAAGGTTTCACCAACTCATCCGATAAGGATCCGTGATTTTTGCCATTAACCAATCATTATGGTAAAAATCACGGTCAAAAAAGGGGCCAACGGTCTACAAAATCAAGGGCTTATGTTTTTTATTAAAGAATGTCTTAAAAGTAAGATCACCCCCAATATATATAAGGGGGACTTGATAATTCATGGGACACATTTTAACATACTTAAGAGAACAAGATACTGTTTTTTTCAGCTTTGTTCGTATTATTCTGGCTTTAATAATATCACATCTAAATTCGAAGGGAATCAACCTTGCGAGGCTTGAGTTGTTCAATCTGCATGATTTGCATTTATTTTTCTACTTATTCTTCCATATTAAATCTGATTCCTCACTTTGTATCAAATTAGATCACATATTCTTAAAACCACGTATAAATTCAATTGTTATCCGATTTTGGGGGTACACAGTTTGGCACCCACCATGGGGCTAAGGATAATAGTGGTTATTTGATACAAATCTTCATAACACATACTACTTTACACTTGCTCTTTGAAGTATCTTTGATTTCAAGACAAAAATGACAAACTCTCAAATAACACCTCTACATATCGACAACGAGGTCGGTCATCAAGGTGAGAATAACAACACGGCACCCGCTAATGCGGGGCCACCCACTGATGTCGTTGGAATTCAGACTGTGGATCCAATTGATGTAAATTCACATGTGGCCATCGACGCGAACTTGCTTACCGACCCTGAAACTAGCGTCCATGGTGGAGTCCGATCTGCAACTCGAAACACACAAAACATTGAAGAAGATGGGATTAGCCTAGGCATGATCTTTGAAAGGCTGCAAGCTGAACATGTGGCAATAGCTCAGCTACAGAACCAAACCAGGCACCGAGCAGGGTTGAACCCGACCGCCCCAAGAAGTCACCCGCAGAACGGAACCGGTCGTAGTAAGGTCGAATGAACAAGAATCGGGAACTAACCCCGAAATTATAAAAATGCTCGAGGAGCTGACAAATCGGATAAAATCAGGGGAAAAGAGGATCGAAGCGAATGATAAAAGGGTTGAAACCTATAATTCCACGGTAGATCAAATCCCAGGAGCACCCCTGATACTGAAGGGACTGGATTCCAAGAAGTTCGTGCAAAAACCTTTTCCCCTAAGCGCGACCCCAAAACCGATCCCCAAGAAATTTCGTATGCCCGAAATACCTAAGTACAACGGAATGACCGATCCAAACGAGCATGTAATCTCTTATACATATGCCATCAAAGGGAACGACTTAAAAGACGACAAAATCGAATCTGTTTAGTTGAAACAATTTGGAGAGACCCAGTCGAAGGGAGCCATGATATAGTATCATAACTTACCTCTTAATTCTATTGACTCATCTGCTATGCTTGCAGACTCTTTCGTAAAAGCACATGTCGGCGCCATCTAGGTCGAAACCAGGAAATCAGAACTTTTTAAAGTTAAATAGAAGGAGAACGAGATGCTGAGGAGTTCGTGTCCCGTTTTCAAATGGAACGAATGGATCTGCCGCCGGTCGCTGATGATTGGGTTGTTTAGGCTTTTACTCAGGGACTCAATATTCGAAGCTCTGTGGCTTCGTAGCAATTAAAGCAAAGCCTGATAGAATACCCTGTTGTTACATGGACCGATGTACACAATCGGTATCAATCGAAAATCAGAGTCGAAGATGATCAACTTGGGGCACCTTTGAAGTCTATATATCCCACCAGGACTCTCGATAAATCCAAGAGGGACATCGATTGTGAATCGGGATCAAATAGGGATCGATATCGACCCTATAATGGAGATCGAAGGAGCAGTGGGTCAGGGCGGAGCCCTGTAAGAAAAGACATGAGAAGTGATCGAGGTCGAAGCAAACGGGGGCTCATGACCAAAAATGGCCTCGAAAGGTCCCTCGGGCATAAAGAAGAATCGAGGCTATCAGAATACAACTTTAATATCGATGTTGCCGCCATCACATCTAATATCGTGCGCATCAGTGATACCAAATGGCCTCGGCCTCTATAATCCGATCCAGCTCAAAGGGACCCTAACTAGATGTGTAAATATCATGGCACTCATGGTCATAGAACGGAAGATTGTCGACAGCTGAGAGAAGAAGTAGCTCATTTATTCAACAATAGACACCTTCAAGAATTCTTGAGCGACCGAGCCAAGAACCACTTTAGAAATAATGATTCAAACAAACAGACAGGATAAGAATATACCGATCCTCAACACTCATAAATATGATCATCAGTGGAGTCGACATCCACAAGGGCCAATGTTGAAACGCACCAGAATCTCTGTTACCAGGGAGAAATAAACTCGAGACTACATACCTAAAGGAGCCTTATCCTTCAGCAACGAGGACGCAAAAGGGATCATACAACCTCACAATGATGCACTGGTAATAAATGTACTCGTAAATAAAACTAGAATCAAACGTGTGTTAATTGATCCAGGTAGCTCGGCCAACATTATTTGATCGAAGGTCGTAGAATAGCTCGGTCTACAAGACAGGATCGTGCTCACAGTCCGAGTCCTAAACGGGTTCAACATGGCATATGAAACCACCAAAGGGGAGATAACGTTAACGGTCAATACTGTCGAAATCGTATGAGAGGCCAAGTTTTATGTAATCGAAGGGGACATGAGGTACAACGCCCTTCTCGGAAGACCGTGGATCCACCACATGAGGGCAGTACCCTCAAATCTTCACCAAGTGTTAAAATTCCCAGTCCCAGGAGGGATCAAGACAATCTACGGGGAACAACCGGCCGCAAAGGAGATATTTTCCATCGAAGAAGTGGTTCCGATGTCAACGCTTATAACACCAAAGGAGCTGAATTCTGGCGCCGACCCAGAGGCCAAATAGCAATTACCAATTCTGGTAACGATCCAATCAGACAAGCAAAAGACTTACGGAGTCGATGATTACGGGGTTCCCCAATATTTTATAACCCCCGATGACTTTAACGCAACCAAATCGACGGTTGAAGAGCTGGAACAGGTTGAATTAATAGAGCATTTTCCCGATCGAAAGGTATACCTGGGCACATGACTAACTCCTAAGCTCAGGAAAAACTTTATTCAATTTATTATAGTTAACATAGATTGTTTTGCTTGGTCTCATCTTGATATGACAGGGATCCCACCAGAAATAACCACTCACAGACTAAGCATGAACCCAAAAATTAATCCGGTCAAGCAGAAGAGAAGACCCAAGTCCGAGGTCAAACATGATTTCATCAAGGACGAGGTATCTAAACTCCTAAAAATAGGGCCCATTCAGGAGTTTAAATACCCGAATTGGTTAGCAAACGTAGTGGTAGTCCCTAAAAAAGGGAATAAACTAAGAATGTGTGTAGATTACAAAGATTTGAATAAAGAATTCCCCAAAGACTCTTTTTATTTGCCCAACATCGATCGTATGATCGATGCCACGGTCGACCACGAGATCCTCAGTTTTCTCGATGCCTATTTCGGGTACAACCAAATACGGATGGACCCGGGTGATTAAGAAAAAAACTCATTCATCACCAAAAAGGGCACATATTGTTATAATGTAATGCCGTTTGGATCAAAAAATGCCGGTGCCACATACCAACGCCTAGTAAATCGGATGTTCAAAGAACAAATAGGAAAATCGATGGAATTTTACATTGACGATATGTTGGTTAAATCCCTGCGAGCATGGGATCATGTAAAGCATCTGCAGGAAACCTTCAGTTTATTGAAGAAGTACAACATGAAGCTGAATCCGGAAAAATATGCGTTCGGAGTTGGATCGAATAAATTCCTCTAGTTCATGGTATCCAACCGAGAAATCGAGATCAACCCCGACAAGATTAAAGCCATAGAGGATATCACGGTCGTGGACAACGTAAAGGCCGTGCAAAGGCTAACCGGACGTCGCTCTAAGACAATTTATTTCGAGGTTGTACGACTGAGCCACCGATTTTTCGCACCACTAAAAAAGAAAAATAACTTCTCATGGACCCCGGAATGTCAACGAGCTCTGGAGGAGCTCAAAAGATACTTATCGAGACCACCACTGCTTCATACACCAAAGACAAACGAACAACAATATTTGTATTTGGCAGTATAGAAAGAGAGTTATTGGTTAACTTAGGGACATCTTCGGGAATCTGGACCCTCTTTACAGATGGGGCCTCGAACGCGAAAGGGTACGGACTTGGTATCGTACTAAAGCCATCAATAGGTAATATAATTAGACAATCTATTAAGACTGTGAAATTGACTAACAACAAGGCCGAATACGAGGCCATGATTGTAGGCCTTGAATTAGCCAAAAGCTTGGGAGCAGAGGTGATCGAAGCCAAGTGTCACTCCCTCCTTGTGGTAAACCAAGTTAACGGAACATTTGAGGTCAGAGAAGAGCGAATGCAGAGATACTTAGACAAGTTATAGGTGACATTACATCGGTTCAAAGAATGGACTTTGCAACACGTACCTCGGGATCAAAATAGCGAGGCTGATGCCCTCACAAACTTAGGATCATCGGTCCAAGATAACGAGTTTAATTCAGGAGAAGTCATGTAGCTTATGAGATCGGTGGTGGAAGAAGGCCACACCGAGATCAACTCGACGAGCCTAACTTGGGACTAGAGGAACAAGTACTTGGAGTATCTCAGGACCGAAAATTTGCCATCAGACCCAAAAGAATCGATGGCCCTGCATACAAAAGCTGCCCGATTTAGCCTGACCGAAGACGGAACCTTGTTCAGAAGAACATTCGATGGTCCACTTGCAAAATGTCTAAGGTCGGGAGATACTGAGTACGTTCAGGGGGAAATCCATGAGGGTACTTGTGGAAATCATTCAGGCGCCGAATCACTAGTTCGAAAAATAATCATAGCCGGTTATTATTGGATCGACATGGAAAAAGATGCAAAGGAGTTCATTCGAAGATGTGATGAATGCCAAAGGCACGCTCTGATGATCCATAGACCTGGGGAGCCGCTGCATTCGGTTTTGTCACCATGGCCTTTCATGAAATGGGGGATGGACATCGCCGGCCCCTTCCCTCGGGCACCCGATAAGGCTCAGTTTATTTTATTTATGACTGACTATTTCTCTAAATGGGTGGAAGCACAGGCATATGAGAAAATCAGGGAAAAAGAAGTCATTGATTTTATCTGGGACCACATCATATGCCGATTCGGGATAACGAATGAGATTGTGTGCGACAACAGGAAATAATTTATTGGCAGCAAAGTAAGTAAGTTTCTCGAAGACTATAAGATCAAAAGAATATTATCCACTCCCTATCACCCTAGTGGGAATGGACAAGATGAGTCTACCAACAAAACCATACTCCAAAGCCTTAAAAAGAGGTTAATCGACGCAAAAGGAAAATGGAAGGAAATGCTACCTGAGGTCCTATGGGCATACCGCACAACTTCGAAATCCAGTACCGGGGCCACCCCGTTCTCTTTAGTTTATGGCACCGCAGCTTTAATACCGGTCGAGGTCGGGGAGCCAAGTATCATATTTTGATATGCAACAAAAGAATCAAGTGACGAGGCCATGAGTACGAGCCTGGAGCTATTGGATGAAAGGCATGAAACCGCCCTTGTTCGATTGGCTGTCCAGAAGCAACAGATCGAGAGGTATTATAACCGAAGGGCTAACCTTCGATACTTCAATGTCGGGGACTTGGTACTAAGAAAAGTCATGCTAAGCACCCGAACCCCGAATAAAGGAAAATTAGGCCCAAATTGGGAAGGACCGTACCAAATTATCGAGATCACCAGAAAGGGATCCTACAAGCTCAGAACAATAAACGACGAGCAATTACAGAACAACTGGAATATAACTCACTTAAAGCGATATTATTGCTAAGGTATGACCCCAATTCTTTCTTTCATTTTGTTTACATTCCAAACTGACACTTGCAGGCAACCTACAAAGGATAATACGAGATACTAGGTCTGAAAGCACGCATTGAACTCTTTTTCCCTTGAACCGATTTTTTTCCAAATGGGTTTTTCGGAAAGGTTTTTATCGAGGTAACAAGTAAATCGTGCTAACTTAGGATCAAAGACCGACTATGAACCGGTTGCAATGATCATGACAGCATTTGAGGACTCTCTTCGGTCAACCTCAAACACTAGGGGGCAAGATCCTTGGGGATATCGAATTTAACATGGCATTTCAACTTCGAGATTAAAGGGCCTCGATCAACAGGATTTATTGTAAGGGCCAAACGGTCAAATGAACCGTGCCCGCTCAAATCAATCGACCCTTGGTACTAAACATGTATACGTGTACAACTATTATGTGCAAGAATAAAATAGCCTCATTTGCATATAAATATCTCATTCTCAAAAATGTTTCTTCTATTTTTTCAAGGGATTCCCTACAACTAAAGATATCAAGCCTAAGGGTAATCCTAAAATCCGAGTTCAAACATTCACTTTGGGACTAGACATCAAGCATAAGGGAAATCTTAAAATTCGAGTTCGAACATTCACTCGGGGACTAGATATCAAGCCTAAGGGCAATCTTAAAATTCGAGTTCGAACATTCACTCGGGGACTAGATATCAAGCCTAAGGGCAATCTTAAAATTCGAGTTCGAACATTCACTCGAAGACTGCCGATCGAAAAACAATCTCGGACGTTCCGAGATACCAAATTACAAGGGCATAAAAGCTTATTTGGCACTGCCCGAATTTAAAGGCTAAAGTCGTTCCAAGTTAAAAATACTCGAGGGCATAAAGCTTATTTGGCATTGCCCGAACTTAACGGCTAAGGCCATTCCGAGTTAAAAATACTCGAGGGCATAAAGCTTATTTGGCATTGCCCGAACTTAACGGCTAAGGCCATTCCGAGTTAAAAATACTCGAGGGCATAAAGCTTATTTGGCATTGCCCGAACTTAACGGCTAAGGCCATTCCGAGTTAAAAATACTCGAGGGCATAAAGCTTATTTGGCATTGCCCGAACTTAACGGCTAAGGCCATTCCGAGTTAAAAATACTCGAGGGCATAAAGCTTATTTGGCATTGCCCGAACTTAACGGCTAAGGCCATTCCGAGTTAAAAATACTCGAGGGCATAAAGCTTATTTGGCATTGCCCGAACTTAACGGCTAAGGCCATTCCGAGTTAAAAATACTCGAGGGCATAAAGCTTATTTGGCATTGCCCGAACTTAACGGCTAAGGCCATTCCGAGTTAAAAATACTCGAGGGCATAAAGCTTATTTGGCATTGCCCGAACTTAACGGCTAAGGCCATTCCGAGTTAAAAATACTCGAGGGCATAAAGCTTATTTGGCATTGCCCGAACTTAACGGCTAAGGCCATTCCGAGTTAAAAATACTCGAGGGCATAAAGCTTATTTGGCATTGCCCGAACTTAACGGCTAAGGCCATTCCGAGTTAAAAATACTCGAGGGCATAAAGCTTATTTGGCATTGCCCGAACTTAACGGCTAAGGCCATTCCGAGTTAAAAATACTCGAGGGCATAAAGCTTATTTGGCATTGCCCGAACTTAACGGCTAAGGCCATTCCGAGTTAAAAATACTCGAGGGCATAAAGCTTATTTGGCATTGCCCGAACTTAACGGCTAAGGCCATTCCGAGTTAAAAATACTCGAGGGCATAAAGCTTATTTGGCATTGCCCGAACTTAACGGCTAAGGCCATTCCGAGTTAAAAATACTCGAGGGCATAAAGCTTATTTGGCATTGCCCGAACTTAACGGCTAAGGCCATTCCGAGTTAAAAATACTCGAGGGCATAAAGCTTATTTGGCATTGCCCGAACTTAACGGCTAAGGCCATTCCGAGTTAAAAATACTCGAGGGCATAAAGCTTATTTGGCATTGCCCGAACTTAACGGCTAAGGCCATTCCGAGTTAAAAATACTCGAGGGCATAAAGCTTATTTGGCATTGCCCGAACTTAACGGCTAAGGCCATTCCGAGTTAAAAATACTCGAGGGCATAAAGCTTATTTGGCATTGCCCGAACTTAACGGCTAAGGCCATTCCGAGTTAAAAATACTCGAGGGCATAAAGCTTATTTGGCATTGCCCGAATTTAAAGGCTAAGGCCATTCCGAGTTAATAAAACTCGAGGGCATAAAGCTTATTCGGCGTTACCCGAATTTAAAGTCTAAGGCCATTCCGAGTTAATAAAACACTCGAGGGCATAAAAGCTTATTTGGCAGCGGCGGAACTGAAAAGGCCACGGTCATATTAAAACGACTCGAAAACGTCCGAGGCTCGTAACAAAAACAAGGCCTTTGAAAAACTCTTATAACCGGTTCTAAAGACTGCCCTCGTCAAGGTTATAAAACTAAGGTATTTTGGGGACAAATTATCAGTAACACTGAGCCCCTACAATGTCTTAACCCTAAAAATATGATAAAGACAAGGTTTGTTCGAACCTTCGAACATAACCTAATTATTTAATGCTAAGGCATCTAGACCTTTGCCAATATAAATAAAGTAAAGAAAAAAGTTGAAAGTGTCATTACATGTTATATACAAAGGCCAAAGTGCCCTGGTACATGTTATATACAAAGGCCAAAATAACTTGACAAAAATACAGTACAAAAATTTTAAATGGCCTAATCTTCACTGGGGGCTGCATTATTACCTTTGGGGTCTTCTTCACCACCGGACTCACCCGAATCTTCAGACGCCTCGGAATCTTCCTCGGGAAAAGCTAGCCTCCGAGCATTGGCTTCGCATGTCTTGGCGTTCTCGATTTCGGTCAATATGTCGAAATTCTGAGCATGGACTCCCTCGAGGGTCTCCCTTCGGGATTCCAACCTTGCATGTTTCATCATGTTTTTTGCCTGCTCTTGGATAGCCTCGAAATCAACTTTAAGCTGGACCACTTTTTTATCAGCTTCGCTCCGAGCCGTAATAACTTCTGACTTGGAAGCCTTGAGCTCCTTGGCTAGATTCTCTTGACTAGAAACAACCAAGCTCAGCTGAGATTGGAGTCCCTCGATCATTTTGGTCTGCGCCAAGTTCTTCTCCTTTACAGCCCGAAGCTGAACCTCAGCAGAAGCCAACTGTGTCCGGCTAGTCTCTTTCTCCGAGGCTAAGCGATCCATATTTTTCTTCCATTCTCCGGTCTCGAATTTGACCGCATCTACCTCCCATCGGAGTTGCTTGATCACGTCAAGTTTTTTCTGAACCTGCGGGCAAGGATCATTAGCTACTAAGTCTGACTCATCATCACTAACTTCAAAAACTATTCTTACCTGCTCGACCAGGTCAGAATATTCCCTACGAGCCGCCTCCAGCTCAGCTTGGGATTCTTCATTAAGGAGCTTATAAGCATCCCTCTTTTTGTCAAGCTCCCGAGTCTCGGCCTCGAAACATTTTGACTCCTCCTAATATCGAAGAAAAGCCTCGTGATGAAGCACCGAGGCCTACAAACACAAAGGAAAAACGTTATGATTATTCATGATTAAAGCTAAGTACATAATAAAGGGACATTCGAAATTACTCGATTCAGTGCTTGTTGAGCTTAGTTGAATAGGCAGGGCACCTCTACCTCGTTCATTTTTGTTTGATCCTTTTCAGTCACCAAACACCGAAGGTAACTGGCAATCCCCACCAGGGAAGAAAGAACAAGGGCGTCCTCCGGGATAGACATATAAATTGCCCATCTCCGAGTAGGGTAAACACTCGAAGTTGGGAACTGGTTCACTAATCATGGGCTTGAAGAAGGACCACCGGCTTCGGGGGACGGTGTCTTCTTTGGTACCGGTAAGTCACCCAATCCGGTAACATCCTCTGAGGTGGTAGATTCCAGGCCATCGAAAAAATAATGAAGAGAGTCTACTGCTCCTTGGGTCCTCTCGCCGAGGTTACCTTTCAGTGCCTGAGCCTCGTTTATCATCAAATCAGTAAATGAAGGTGACCCATAGAGGTTGATCACCCCAAGCGCCTCCTTAAGCATATTATCTTCTGACCGAGAAGTACCGGCCAAATTCCGTTTGTCAGCTTCCCCAGCTCGGAGCGAAACGGTCTCGACCCTCCCTGGTTCGGAGGCTTCGGCCGCTACTTCTTCTACGGCCTCCCTAACTTGAGGCAGTTCAGAACCACTTCTCACACGGGCCACCAAATTGGAATCTTCTTCTTCTTCTTCGGACTCATCCCTCAACCGATGGAGTGAGTCCGATGAGAGCTCTCGAGCACTAGCGTCTTTGGTTTTACGCACCAGTCGTTTCCTCGGTTTTTTCTATCTGGGTCCGAGGGACTCACAGCTTTTCTTTTCTTCTTCTCTTTGACCTGTTTCGAAGCAGGGGGATCAGTGTGTACATCATCATCAGCTGGTGGAGGCCTCATCTCGACGTCCTTTGGTAAACCTGCAAAATGAAAATATAATGGATTAGAGACCGATGATGAAAAAATGAGATCAGATATATTATTAGGGAAAAACTCTTACCATGATTACGGGCCTCCCATCGGCCCTTCGAGAGCTCACTCCATAAATGCTCGGAGTAAGGTCTCTGTGTCGTGATGCCCTCAACCCACTCTTTAAGTCCAGGAGCGGGGTTTAGCATTTGGGTGATAACTGTATCACATAATATCTATGAGAAATCAACTAAATAAAAAGCAATAAAATGAATACCGAAGGCAAAGCTAAACTTACGTTTTATGTTCCATTTCTCAGGAAATGGCATCTCCGCAGCGGGATTAAGTTCGAGGTCCTCACTCGAAAAAATTGATCAAACCAGCCCTGGTCTCGATCCTAGTCTATACTCGAGAACAAGGTCTTGGTGGCTCAGCGTGCAAGCTTAATTAAACCTCCTCGGTAAAGTCGAGGGTTGTATAAGCGCATGAGATGGTCGATAGTGAATGGACATCCCTCGACCTTGCTCACAAAGAATCGAAGCAGAATAACGATTCTCCAAAATGAAGGATGTATTTGCCCGAGCATCACATCATACCTTTTGCAAAAGTCTATGATAATCGGGTCTAGAGGACCCAACGTAAAAGAGTAAGTGTAAACACTTAAGAAACCCTCCACGTAGGTGGTGATTAATTCTTCAGGAGTAGGAACCAATACGAGTTTGCTTACCCAGTTGCAGTCCTCTTTAACTTTATCGAGGATGTTGTCCGTAATCGTACATATGTACCTCGAGACCGGTTCACATCGACCCGGTACCATGGGCGTATTCTCAACTTTGAAGTCAGCCATAGTAGGGCACCCAGTAGGGATATATGATCTCAAATGAGGTTCCTCAGTAGCAGCGTGAGAAACTTTTTCAGAAGGCTTTGAAAAAGAAAGTGCTTCTTTTTGAGGAACAAACTTTGAAGTCTTTGCCATTTTTATAAAAGCGGAGAAAAGAGATTGTTGATAAGGGAAAGCTTTGAGGTTAACAATGAGAAAACCAGAAGATGAAGAAGGTGAAGTTTTCTTAGAACACAAGAAGGATTTAAGCTTAAAAGTTCTAAACAAACGGATTAAAATACCCAAACGGCGGTTCAAATCATGGCGGTGCACATCCCGAGGTGGCCGACCATTGACCGACACACATTTAATGCCTCAAAGACTGGACTGATGGGATATTTTCACTATTCTTACCACCTACGTCATGAATTCGTCATCATGATTTATTGAAGGGAAGACCGAGGGTTCATATCGTTTTTTGCCGTTTACTCTCCAAAAAATGAAGGGACTATCTGTATACGGGTAAAACCGAGCTCGATGCTTGATCGAGCATCTGGAACAATAGACCAGGCTCGAATCATCTATTAGAGATCGAAGGTATTGAAACCGAGCTCAGTATCGAGGTTCGAAGTTCGACAAGACCATCATATTCGCCCTCGAGTTTACCGAAGGCACCACCGATCCTGCTTCTAACGGCCTCGAGGAAAAGCTTCGCCAACTCATCTGACAAGGATCCGTGATTTTTGCCATTAAGCAATCATTAGGGCAGAAATCACGGAATTAAGTAAAAAAGGGGGGGCAACGGTCTACAAAATCAAGGACTTATGTTTTGATTAAAGAATGTCTTAAAAGTAAGATCTCCCCCAATATATAGAAGGGGGACTTGATAATTCATGAGACACATTGTAACATACTTAAGAGAACAAGATACTATTTTTTTCATCTTTGTTCGTATTATTCTGGCTTCAATAATATCACGTCTCAATTCGAAGAGAATCAACCTTGCGAGGCTTAAGTTGTTCAATCTGCATGGTTTGCATTTGTTTTTCTACTTATTCTTCCATATTAAATCTGATTCCTCACTTTGTATCAAATTAGGTCACATATCCTTCAAAAAACGTATAAATTTAATTATTATCCGATTTTGGGGGTAAACACACTTAAACCCAAAAAAAGAATTAGAGGGAATGTTTGGATCACATAGCATCCGGGTACTGGTAGCTACATAAAAATGAAGAGCAAAGAAACCCTTTTATCTTAATAAAACTTAACAGTTCGATGATATGTCGACCTCCAAGTCCAATGTCTTGTTGGGTAATTGGAATGGAGAAAGAAAAAGGGATAGCAAAAATTAATTGTTAGACTGATTATATTATATATGGCGGAGTGTTGGCCAGTCAAGACTTCTCATATTTATAAAATAAAAGTAGCAGATCATGAGGATGTTAAGATGGATGTGTGTGCATACTAGGAGAAATAAAATTAGGAATGAGGATATTCGGGACCAGGTGGAGTAGCTTATGTGGTGGAGAAGACGAGGAAAGCGAGGTTGATATGGTTCAGGCATGTGAAGAGCAGATACACGGATACCTCATTGAGAAGGTGTGAGAGGTTGACTATGGCGAGTCCAAGAAGAGGTAAAGGTAGGCCAAAAGGTATTGGGGAGAGGTGATCAGGCAGGACATGGCACATCTTCAGATCTACGAGGACATGACCCTTGATAGGAAGTTGTGAAGGTCGAGAATTAGGGTAGTAGGTTTGTGAGTAATCGAGCGTTAGGGTAATAGGTTTTTCTCTTTCAAACCTGTATTTCTCTTTCTTACCTGTTGTTTCGGTTCTATTATTTTTTTCATTACTGTTACTACTTCTCTTTCTGTAGTTCTTTGTCATTACTGTTGTGATTATACTTTTCTTGAGCCGAGAATCTACCGAAAATAGTATCTCTACCTTTACAAGGTACGTGTAAGGTCTGTGCATATGAGACCCTCCTGATACTCCACTTGATAGAATACACTGATATATTGTTGTTAGCATATAATTAATTATTATCGCGGAGAACTAGTCCATTATTGTTTTTTTGGTAAATAAAGAATTTTATTACCAATTGGTCATTATGAACATAAGGAGAAAAAAAACAGCAGACTGTTGAACATATTGTTTCAACAACCGACACTAAGCAAAACATCTACTATCTGATACTACAAACTTCTACTGCTACCCTAGTACTAAGCATAAAAGTTCAACATTTCCAATTTTCAAGCAAGCCTTGGTTTCATTGATCCCTTGCAAAAAACTTCTTGAATGATTTGCTTTATAATAAGATCTGGTGCTGAATATTTATCTTGAAACACCCTTTGATTTCTTTCCCTCCAAACATAGTATATACTTGTTGCAAGTACTATCCTATAAACTTCTGCTTCAGAGCTTCTCCCATTTGCATGTTCTTCTGCCCGCTTTAATTCCTCCGACCAATCCACGGCCTTCATGTTTACTCGCCAGAACAAGATTTTATTTCAGATATAAGCAGCATAGTCACATTGAAAAAATAAGTGTGAAATACTCTCGATCCCACTATTGCATAGAGGGCAAGATTGTGCTATATCCATTCCACAATGAAGTAATCTGTCTCTGGTAAGTATTCTTCCATGTGCCACCAACCTCAATATGAATACCCATTTAGGAGCTCCTAGATTATTGCATACTAACTTCCTCCAAGAAACCTTAGGAAATTCTCCTTTCAGTTTAGTGTACAATTGTTTAATAAAGAAGATTGTCAAGGACTCCTAGATTATTGTCCATTATTGTTTTTAATGCTCAGGAATATGTTCATTTGCTAATATGATGGTCGGCCATATTTCATATATGTACTACCTTGGAACTCCGCTGCACCATAACAGTAAGTTAATTTTTCTGTCACTTGCACAATAGTTTGTATGATAAAGTAACACCAACCAATACGAGTAAAACTTGACCAAACTATCCAAAAATTAAGGTATCACTCACTTTTCTATTTTCAGAGGGAAATGCTAATCTAAAATACAAGGGAATATCTGGAAGCTGAAACCATTCAACAATCAACAGGTAGAATAACATAACCAAGACAATAGCATGTACTTACAAGAGTTAGAGATCATATCTACTGAAAACAATAGAATCAAAATTATTTACAAGTGGAGGTGGACCTCTGTTGGTGGGGGGGGGGGTTACTACATTATGTCTATAACTGAAGACAATTCACTGCAGAAAAGATCTCTTCTAATATGTGAGGCGAACATGAGAGGAAGCTCAACTAGTTGCAAAGCAGTGTTACGATCTGATTCAGACTGGCAATCAGTATTTCCAGCTCCATAATCTTGGCCAGTAGCAAAAGGGTGGTTTTAATAACCAAAATCAATGATTATTTGTTTTCATTCTCCTCCGCTCTAAACTTGTTCGTTCCCCTTCAGGATGTTGTACTTGCACAGTGGACATGTCGCGTTCATCTTAAGCCATTTAACTATGCAGGTGGAGTGGAAATGATGATTACAGGGGAGAGCATGGAGTTCCGTCTCATCCTCGTACAAGCTAAGACATATACAACATTCCTAGCAAACAAGAAAAAATTTGAGGTATTGGTAACTATTTTATCACAAATAATAAACAGAAATTCTACTATGTCTATTCATATTCAGGAACGCAATCTCATAATGAGGATCCAAACTGAAACAAGAGATCCATACTAAAATCTCGAAGTAAAGTTGTAGAATATGCATACGGCGAAACAGCTCTATTTCCAATATAGTCAGAACAGTAGGAACAGAATAAAGGAGAAAGAAAATGATAACTGGTTGAGCTTTCCGTGCCACAACGAGGAACTGGCTTTAAGCATTTCTAAGATACGTAATTAACTTACTGCATCCTCAGGTAAAAGAATACGCTCATTGGCCAAGTATCCACTGCTCGTCTCAATTGGTACCATCTTACCAGCTCCTACACTTGGTTTCTCCTCATCCTTGCAGATATGGAATCTATACTTGGGGAGAACTTTGAGGTCTGCTTCTGACGCACCTTCCTGTGTATTATAGGTGAAAGATCGTTACCAGAAACATATGAAGTAAGCTTGTTTTATGGTTTGCTGGCTTCTTACCTGGCCCACTGCATAGAGTACTGCAATTATGCAAGGCAAGCAGCAACAAAGAGCAACTCCTATCAGACATGCCAAAGCAACACAAAAGACGGCAAAGAATACATCGAATGCCAAAAATACAACTGCCAACCTGCAGCACTTTGGATCAGTAATCAAACAGGACTCTTTCTGAAGGTGGTGGTCACAAAAATTTAAAAAAAGGAAAAGAAAACATCTACAATGCATCATGCAGACATATTTTACAGAGAGAGAGAATAATCATCCACGGCTTCTTTTGAGATGACAACATATATGCTGTAATGCAATGATAGATTTAAGCATATAATTCAGCTGGTCCGTGACCGAACACTGAATCAGGCAGCTAAACCAGATAGAATTAGGAATTAGATCTTATAGGGAACAACTAGAAACTCTAGGCAAACTTGGAAAAAATTGAATTCCCCTTCCCTTTAACAGTCTGTGGTTCTTCTATGTTGCTATTAACAACAATGATGAAAAATGTCAATTCACATAGTGCATGAACTAATTAATAACATCTTTACCGCAACTACCATTACCCAAAATGTGAAAAGATCAAGGTCGCGTTCAGTCAAATATATCCCAAAGATTTGAAACCCCTGTCTATTTGAGCTGTGCAAGTATTACTAGTACGTCTAAAGGAATTAAAATTAAGAAAAACTCAATTAGAGCCTACCTGTAACAGGTTATGCCCGATCTCATTGCTATGACCTACTTTACATCTTGAAATAGGGGAGAATTCCAGACAGGGATTGGAATTTTCAAAATCACAATTTGAAAATAGTAGAGATAAGAAAATACAAGTCCAATAGACGACCATCAACTAAACATCAAAGTTTTATAATATAAGAGACTAATACACACATATTATAACTTTAAGAAGTTTTTCTTGTTTTAGGATTTCTCCCTAGAAATAAAGGCTTGAAGTGATAGTAGATCGTGACATACCAGTATAGACGTGGAGCATTCTGTAAAAGAATATCACCACCAGAGACTATCCAATAAAATCCAACTATCCACCAAAGAAGTGACGCCATTGTATTCACAGTTTCACATCGTTTAGCAACACTGCAATGTCCAGAATGGGAAGGAGTCAATAAATTAAATTTGCCACTTCTACTTCTATAGCAGCGTTAACCAAGAAAAGGAGTATATATCTCTTTTTCGACGCTTAAAAGACACTTAAGATAGTCGGTCAAATGACGGCAAGACATTGTTTCTTCATAATTTCAAATGACGAGAATAAATGCTTCTATATGTCTAAGTAGAAGATCAAAAGGTGCTGATAACATAGCCAAGTTGAATGGCATGTAATTGCCATGCTTCTTTAAGTCGTCGTTTCAGCTTGCAGTGTAACAAATATCAAATTTAAGTCATGAAAATCTACTGAGATAGCAGGTCAATCATGATATGAAAGATGGGTCAAAAACCATCAAGGTAAAATCAAAAAGTAAGAATCACTAACATGATACTATCACAAACTCTCAGCATAACAGGGCAAATATACATTATTCTCCTTACATTTTTCATCCCCTTAACCTTGTAAAAGAAATTTATAACACTTTCTCATAAGTTTGGGATCTCTCCTGCAGCTCCTTCTTTTTTTAATAATATTATCCTTCCCTGACACAGGGTTCTCGCAATGATCACATGGATCATATAAAAAATCTTTGTAACCAACAATATAACCACAAAGCCCACTCATACAAAATCCAAAGCAAGTCACTTGCCTTTGAATCAATGTGAAATGTACAAGCTTCGAAATATTATGCCTAACCATTCTGTTAAGATATAGAGTTTATATCTTAAAAGTGTAAAATAATTAACAAAATTCCAGCTTCTGAAATACAATCAATATTTACCGTCCTTCATTTGATCAATCCAAATGTTTCATCTGGTTCGACTTCAGTAGTAAAAATGCAAGGCTTCAAATGGATTACGGAATATTGCGTGGAGAGCAAAAAGGGAAAGAATATGCCAACAAAGTAGCCTCTGATGGAATGCACTGGAATTAGGTTTCTCATGTCAATTATAGTTCAAATAGTTTGACAAAGAGAAGGAAAAGATTAAACCAGTTCATAGAAGAGAAATTTGAAAATTTCAATGGCTGCTGGAGTTGTGTTGCATTCACATCCAGGCACTAGTCTAGATCTTGCAGTGGCGATCAAATTCTGTAAAGTAGTATTCTTTAACGAGATGATGAGCATTTTGCTAGCTTTCTCAGATCAAAGATTTATAGCAAGGTCTCAAGAATGTACTCTTCAAGCAAGAAAAATATTTATTTGATCCTAACACTATCACTCAAAAAGAAAGAAGAAAACAGAAATCCACCACTTTCTTTATCACTATACCAATATTTCCTTCTTTTTTTTTTTTGATAAGTAATGAGTTATACCAACATTCAGTTATATCTTCTATACTAATATATTTGTTTCCATTAATTGTGTTCAGTTCTTAGCTAAGTCCGCATGGATTCTAAGAGGTTGTAGTCCCTTTTAACACGTTAAATTATCAACATTTATCACAGTACCACACCTACCCACCGCTAGCTGCACTTGGAAGCTCGTGTAGCCTATAACCAAACCGCCTCACGAGCTTGAATGTAATGCAATAGTGCATCAGAAGTGAAACCCCCCCCCCCCCAAACAGAGGCGGAGCTAGCCTATAGTATGCGGGTTCGGCCGAACCCAGTCATTTTTGCTTAAATGTTGTATTTATACTAGGAAATTCATTAAATATGTATAAATATTTAATTGCGAACCCAATAACTAAGACGAACTATGGGTTCTTGGGCAAATTAGAACTCATACACTTCAAATTGTGGCTTCACCCCTGACTACAAAGATGAATTCATCATACAACAAGTATCTATTTAATTGTGACAAAAAGGTCGGAAAATACTGAATAAGCTGAACAAATGAGCTAACCTTGATTGATTACCAATACCCAAAACGTCATTTCCCTCTTCACCATTCTCCTCATTATCAGTTTCTCCTTGAGAATTTCTCCTTCTATATTCCAACCAAACCAGCACCACATGCACCACGCACTGCAAAGCATACCCACAAACCCAAATCCTAATTGGAACATTAGGCGACTCATCAAACGTGCAGGACAAAATCACAACAGAGACAATAACAAAACCCAAGTTCCACATCATGTCCAGTGCCACCACTGGCTTCGAATAACCCCAGTCGGCGCGCCGCTCGTCCAGCTCACGCGCCGCCGTCTCCCTCACTAGCATGGACGCGCCGCCCCGCCTTCCGCCGGTAAGCCGACCAAGAAGTACAGCCAGTGATGACTGACGGCCCCCACCGCCGGTGTCCTCTTGCCGGCTGAGGAGCGGGACCCTTGTGGGGTCTGAAGATATCATATTTGGTGGCTCAGTCGCCATAATTTTGAAAGCTGAAAATGGATAATTGTTTATCCTTTAGAGAGAGAAAGTGGGGTTTGTCAGAAACATAGAATTCGTAATTAAGTGATGTAAATAGTTTTTCTGAAGTTTGATGAATTGGGTTTTGTGTCAGAAAGTGTCAGATTCTTGAGTTTTGTGTCTAAAAGTTGAAGGGTGGTTGGGGATGATCAAAATGGGGGATGGGGGTTTAGCTGGTCCAGGTCTGTTTCTGGTAACTACCTATTCTGAACCTGAATCTTTCATAAACTTTTACTGTTAAAAGACAGGCAAGCAGGATAAGGGAGATTTAGCAAAAGGTCAAAACAATTTCTCTTTTTACTAGTACTAGTATGTTTAAAAAAGAATAATATATTTTATATTTAAAAATAATTTAACTATAAATTATCTATTTTGACTTTTATAGCTACACAAATTTTATGACATCTTTTAAAGTCACAAATTTAAAAATTCTTTATTTTTTTCAATTTCGTGTAAAATCAAATTAGGTCACATCAATTAAAACGAATGGAGTATGTATTTATTAAATTCTTTGTTAATTAAGAAAATATTCAAGGTTGCTGTTATTGTCATGTTGTTAAGAAGATGTGATTATGGAAAAGCCTTCAATTATTAGGATGTGGACAGATTGAGATAACAATGTGGAATAGAAGTTGAGAGACATGTTAATTTTAAGCTAATAGTATCATCTTATCTGAATGTCTTTCTGTCAGAATCTTGGACATCCATTTGTATTTATCATGAAATACAAAAGCAAAGTTTCTAGCTCTTCAAAATTTGATTAGACAAGGAAGAGTATAGGCAATTTTTTAACAATCTGTAATTTTTTCCAGTTTAAGGTAATGTTGTGGCACAGACAGCATTCACAATGCTTAAAGCATAGTATAAAATGTCCTAAAGCAAGGAAATTTATTTATTTATTAAGAAACGCTTTTCCTTCCGTGAGTGTTATACTACAGAAACGTTGATTTACAACTCTACTGCTAGATAATTTGAATTGAAGTGAACGACCTCAAGGTTTTTGTTACCTCAGCGGCTCAGCCTCCCCAATTGACCTAGTCTCATCAACCAAACTAGGACTTTTCAAGCATAGGGCATTGTATGGTTTGCAGCAAAAAATTATTGTTACACGAAAGTAAACCTTACACAAGTTTCTGCTTTATAAACCGCTCTCTAGCAATGACTAGTCTCCAAATTTCAGACCATCATCTCGTGTTCTGATAGCATAGCAAAGGAAAGGAGAATGAAATTCGGCTTAGGCTCTCGCAATCAGCTTCCTCAATCCTCAGAGGATCTGAAATGCGAGTTAACATGATGATCAACTTGTTTTAGAATATCCAAAATGAGAAGCATAAGATTCACTATGGGCTCTTTCATGTGCGTACGAGAGATCACCCTTATCTCAAGAGACAGCAAAATGGAGCTTACTTCGGTGATGTAGAAAGGCAAGAAGATTGAGAAACCTGTAGTTGCATGTTCATGGTTGCCTTGACCAACAGAATGTTGGTAAGCAAGGTCGTGCTTTAGACACCAATGCCACGACCAAGTTGCAAGCGGTAAAACTTAACCAGTCTTCAACTCCAAATTCTTCATGATTGAAATGACCCTCCAAGCAAGTTTCTCATCTACCATTGACCACAAGCAACAAAAGTTTACTGTTTCAGTTGTGCTATCAGGACTAACATGAGTTCTATGAGGACACTTCTCCTTCAGACACACAGAGACAGTAAATGACTCTATTTGGAGACGGTCTCCATCATTCTGATAGGTTACATCTTGAAAATCATTTGATAGTTTTGTGTATAATAAGTGTATCCACGGGCATTTATCAAGCACAGGAGGCGTGTTTTCTCCTGGTGACGGAGCTACATCTTTACATTCATCAGAGACACGCACTGGACAACAGTAAGCAAACTGAACTTCATGATTTTCTCCTCCTACCATGACCATTAGCTCATTCTGGTGCACAATTTTGGGATGCTGGTTTTTCTGCATGGTGAGCACCCCTTCAGCTACTCTGTCATCACATACTTGCACAAAAGACTCGGTTCTCTCATTCAGAATCAAATCAATGTCTGCTCTTGAACTTGTGTTTAGAAACTTGAAATTTGGGCTCAAAGAACTTTTAAGAAATTCTCTGGATGCATCAGCTTTAACATAGAGAGTTGAGGGAATGCACACAGTCTCGTTATTTGCAGGATAATAGCACGGGATCCCGAAGTCTGATTCAATTCCCTTTTTTAGCAATGCCATCTTGGGCTTTTCGCCATGCACAAGTATTACATGTTTGGGTGATAGAAATTTGACCAAATCCATGATTCCCTTGGCATCAGTATGTGGACTAAAAGACAGCTGATGGATCTGGCAAAATCCAAGAAATAAATAAAAGTTATATAGTTCGAAAGATCAGAGCTAAATAACATAAACACTTCCATATTTCATTCTTAATTTCAAGTTGTGATATCCAAAGTAGTAATCTAAAACAGAGAAATAAACACAATTTTGAGCAGATGGAGAAATGACAGGAACGCTCAATTTTACGTCTCAGCTTGATCATTACCAGATGGTTGATAATAATAATTATTTGACGAGTCAATGGAGTTTAAATGTGTCCATTGTACTGGAGCGTAGACAGATATACAAAAGAGCTACTATATGATGAAATTAAACAAATTAAAGATGATACAAGAATAGAAGTACCTGGCAGCGCACATCAATCTGGGTATTTTCATCAACATTTATTTTGGCGGGAGTTTTAGCGGACATCAACCTGTGTCCTACTGTCCCAGCTACGCAATATCTGAAAAATAGGATCCAAAGGAGGATAGTAGAACATAAGTTAGTAAAATGGTGACAATGAAAGTAGAGGACGTCCATAGCTTATCTCATATGCTTCTAACTAGTCTTGAAATTCAATGAATAGCAAGCCAGATAGTTCAAATGGTATTAAAGAAAATAGTTTATCCAATAATTAATGTGCATAAAGTAAAAATGAGAGAGCTATTAACTTCTTTTTCTATGCAATGACCAAAGAAGCTAGTTAATTAATGAAGTTTACACACCACTATTCTTTTCGATGTGCTCAACTGAGTTTTACAGTAAAGAGTAAATAACTCAATTGGAAATCTGAATAGGAGGTATTTAAAATGGAATCTAGATGACCTTAAAACTCCTATATGGGGAAAAAGAAAAGGAAATGACAAAAAAAAGGAAAGAAATCTTTTTAATGGGAAATAGAAAAATTAAAATCCATAAAGACGAAATGATCATTATGAATGACATATTTTCATCCATATATATGAGTTTTAATTTTTCTAATTTCCTGAGGAATTGCGAGAAGTCAAACCCTGAAGCAAAAAAAAAATGTAAATACTGGAAAAATGTTTTGAAAGAGTAAAATGTGACCAGTTCATATTGACAATCCAACTTTGCTTACTCAACCCAGGCAGTTTTGGATATATGACAACGGCAGGGACAAATGCTAAATTTAAATTTGAAAATGCATTTCTATTCTGTCTCATGATGGGATATTAAATAAAGTGAATTACAGATGGTACCCTGGGAGTGTTATGAGATTCTGTTCGCACGGAGCCCATTGCTTGAAAACTTCAAGTGAAAATCCCCCACTTATCATGCCCGGAGTAGCAAATAAAACACAAGGTCCAGGAGCATTTATCATGGAACGATCGAAACTGTGGACTACAAAGTAAAATCAGAAGATAATGTAAGATGAGCAAACCAATACGTTGATCTTAATCTTTCACTTGAGCTACTAAAGAAAATCAAAGGGGAATATTGTAGCACAACAAAGCTTCATAACCCTGATCCTGTTTAACATAGCTCATCTATAATTTGCTGAAGCTTGCAATGAGTGATTGAGGAAGCACCATTTTTGAAGTCAAATGCATTTCGTGTTGCGGAAGTACTTTTCACCTTTTGGCTGGTCCAGTTTATGAGAACTTTGTAGTACATATTAGCTTGAATAGTCAAACCTGAAAAATTAGTAGCTCACGACTAAGAATAAGGTATCAAAACTACAAAAAAGACATGATATATATCCAAAATGTTTGCAGGATTATCAATTGATCATACCACCAAAATTATTAGTAAAGAGAACTCATAAGAACCTAGTATAAACAATAAAATATTTGTTAAGGATTAAGAAAATTATATTGCTGAGCCACGATGATCTGTTACGAAGTTCACGGTTCTGTAATATTACTCTTTACTAGGAACCTTGTCTGACCAGAGCTCGGAGACAGAGCCAAGCAGGAAAAAGAGCAGTGAAAATTTCTCAGAATACACCATTCTTTTGCTGCGGTTACTGTCATGGATTCAGAAAAGGATGTAATAGGGAACTTTCTAAGAAAAAAAGGTCCAATTGTCCATCCAGCTAATTATTGAGATATGCATCAATTTCAGTTTTCTGAATGATATTATTGACATAACAGTAAATTACTGGTAAACTAAGTTATTCGCTGTCGTTAAGTTTGAGGCAAAACATCAAGAAGTATAAAGAACAAATAAACCATGCATCACACAAGATTGACTGAAGTAGAATTTAAAAAAACAGAAACCATTTTTTATAGATAAACAAAGAAAACAGATCCTGCTGGTAATGAATTGACTATGACTATTCATCAATATCCCACCAGTTTCTCCTTTAGACGCGGCAAAGTTATGAAGTCCAGCAACTTGACAGGTGGTAAGATGAGTCAGTGAGAAGGAAAAGTGACAAAACGCCAAATCTTATTCATCACTTTAGTATCAACAACATTGGCTATTGCTTTCAGAGAAACAAAATGGTGATGTCGACATCGAAGCTAAATTATAGCATTGGCTCATTTCGTAAGCAATAATTCATATGGTTCAACCCTGAGCACTAAATAAACGAGGAATACCACTATAATACACATTTAACAGGAAATTCCAGTATATCGGCTATGATAACCTCATAAAATCAGATAACTAGAGATTCTGATGATGAGAAATGCTTGTTAAGCTACTACTTGTCATTGGGGACTAATTTCTTTTACAAACAAAGCTCAACTTACTGGAAACTGCTTCTAACTATTGCAGACAGTCTTAGAGGAGAGAGAAGAAGCTGAAATTCAATGCTAGTCAAGGCCGTATTAGAAGTTACAGGAACTAAAAGTTATTAGTACTGACATGCACATCAAATATTTGGTGGAGAAAATGTTTGATAATTAGAGATGGTTACAAGGTATATGATACTATGTTAGTTACCTCCAGTAAATCTAACTACTACATCCTAGAGGACTCACCTTCTACCAAGTCATAACTGTCTTTCGACAACAGATCAGACTTCATGATGTACACCGGGATGCTTATGTTTTAGCTTACATATCAAATAAAATTGATTGGCATGCCAACAGCATTATACTGCAGACAGCTTCATAGCTCCAACAACACTTAATAAAGCATACATAAAATTACAGAGATATAAGTGCACATAAATGCCCCGGTGAGGAGGTGTGAGAGGTTGGCCATAGTGGGGTTGATGAGAGGTCGAGATAGGCCTAAGAAGTATTGGGGAGAGGTGATTAGTCATGACATGGCGCTGCTCCAACTTACTGAGGACATGACCCATGATAGGCGGGTGCGGAGGTTGAGAATTAGGGTAGAAGGTTAGTAGATGTGACACCCTAGGCGAATCCCACATCGACAAAACACGGGAGAGATGTTGTGTATATAAGTAGATATGCCTTAGACTCTACTGACGCGTTTTAAAGCCGTGCGGGCCTAGGTCCAAAGCGGATAATATTACTAGTGGGCTGGGATGTTACTACATATGGTATTAGAGTCACTCCGCGTGCAACCTTGAATGGTGGTGGGGCAAACCTCAGCGAGGATGCTGAGTCCCTAAGGGGAGTGTATGTGACACCCTAGGCGAATCCCACATCGACAAAACACGGGAGAGATGTTGGGTATATAAGTAGGCATGCCTTACACTCTAGTGACGCGATTTAAAGTCGTGCGGGCCTAAGCTCAAAGCAGATAATATTACTAGTGGGTTGGGTTGTTACAGAAGATAGACGTGCGTGTCTCCTCTTCATGTCGGTAGCATTAATATTAGTCTCATATTTTCTTAGCTTCATATTCGCAATTTCTTTAACTTTGGTTATTCTATCACCTTATCTCCTTATCTTGTTGTTGTTACTACTTGTTGTTTCTGTCTCTTTTTATTTTTCTTTGAGCCGGGGGTCTATCGGAAATAGACTCTCTACCTTCACAAAGGTAAGCGTAATGTTTGTGTACACCCTACCCTCCCCAGACCCCACTTTGTAGGATTACACTGGGTATGTTGTTGTTGTATAAGTGCACATAAAGAATTCTAGTTCTTTTAATTTGATCAAGGACGGACAAAGATTTCAAGAAAGAAATATCACATAGCTGAATAACTTAAGAAAGGAACATGCAAGGAAATTAAGGGAGAACCTGCGGCAAAATAAATAGGAGCTTTAAGATTCATTCGCTCCCAATAGTCATCCAATAGCATACAGAGTTCCTATTTGGTGAAGTATAGTCCACCAGTAAAGTTGAATACTTGCATTAATATATTACAATGAGAAGGAAACCAAAATGTACAAAGCAGAAAGAACATAAAGGAAAAACATCAAGAAAAGGAGTGAGGAAATCCCAAATTTATCAATCTACTTACATAAACCATTAGTAGCAATAAATGTGAGATATAAAGAACACCTAGACTTAGATTTCCTAATTTTCACAATGTTTTTTCCAATTAGAGTGAAATCCCACCGGATAGAGTGGAAAGGATACAGAGGATTTATATAGCTCACCCCAACTATTTTGGGATTGAGGTAAAAGTTGATTGATTGAAATATAGACATTGTTACTTATAACTTGGCACTATCAGACGGGGGTACTCTTGTTGGACTTCTAAATATATACAACCCTGTTGGCAACTCTTGCAGCAATGATGTCTTAGTTTTTCATAATCAAATATTTGAAAACAAATTGACAGCTCAGAGAATTACATGCATAATACTCGAGTTTTGACAAGTTAAACACATCCCTCATGGGATGTCCTGAAACAAAAAAACTGATCAGGAGTTACTGTTGATTAATTCTTCAGTAAAATTCTGTTAACGTGTACCCTCATACCTTCAGTTACTTGTCGTTACAGAAGATCTAAAGCTAAAGTATGTCTTTAAATCTAGGCATTAAAAAGCTAGAATAATTAATAGTTTAACCAAAATAATTGAAGAATCAAAAACCTGAGCTCTTCCCAGAGCAAATGTAGGGATGAGCACCTTTCCTCCACTAGCAACACATTTGTGAACCTGGAATAATCAGTTTTTGGTATTATAGCGTTAGTAAATAAAAAGTGAATTCAACTTGAAATTGACTAAAGCAAAATGGGTAACACTAACAAAAGAATCACTAATATTTTAAAGATAAAGGACTCTTACTGATAGAGAATTGCAATAAATGCAATGTTTTAGACAAGAACCCTCCACTTATGTTTTAGACAAGAACCCTCCACTTCAATATAGAATAACGTAAGCAGAAAAATTTATACGGTAAAATGAAATAATGCTAAACTGCAGGAAACGATGAAGAGCAGTAAACAAAGAAAACAAACATGTGCATGCACACATCCTTTTGATTTGATTAAGTCTTAAAACAAAAGGCAATTTCCCTTGGTACAGATTTGTTCAGCATTAGCAATCAATCAAGGGATGATGGATAAAGAAAATGCAATGCAGTCTCTTTCCCTGCCACTTTTTAAGAGGGAATCAAGGCTTGGACAATACTGAGAAGTGGATTCACAAGCAAAATATCATTTTAGGTTTGGAGTATACAGCACTCAGATTGTACCCGCTACCTTGAAGCCACTGTAAGCACACCATCAAACTACGTAGTATACTTCAACAGCCATTGACATCAGGATATAAAGCATAGGACAAGAACAAAACTCCAAGCAAGTCTCTTATAAACACTCACTCTTTGCAAGCGTATTCTGTCACAGCAACGTGTTACAAGCAGAATGATAAAAGAAAAACATATGCACAACATAAATGACAATTAAAGAGGCAAAAAGAATCAAGTCTGTGTACTAGCCAAAAGTTTCATACTGCTTCGAGAAACTCCCTCTCCCGGGCATATTTGGAATCACGGAAGGTGGTTGCATAAGTTGACCTGCAAGGACAAAAATTTGAGTAGAAGAAATCTCTTGCAGCTAAAATTTTCATTTTCTAAGGTTAGGACAACGTTATTAGATTTATTTCTCAGGAAATCTTCAAATTTTGAATCACAAGTGTGATGATTACAATTTGTTTAAAAGAGGCACTGTAAGAAGGAAGGACCACCAATATCACACCTCCAACTTGGAATAACACAGGGAAAAGGAGGATTTTACATCAAGTTCACACCATTTCACACTAAGATATTTCAGTCATTCCAATTAGCAGGAGACATAAATTTTTGCAAGAACTAACATGTGAATTTGGTGCTAGTCGTCTAACACTATTAGCATACACAAAAACTATATACTGATTCTCAATATCCAACAGATTTCTTCAGATCTTGAATCATACTTTTCCTTTACATGTGCAAACTATTTTTAGAGCCAAGCCCCTAGCCCAAAGAGTATCGAGATTAGAAACCCAGTCATGGTCATCAATACACTTGAGCTGCATAAAATCGCGAAATAAAAATGAAACTGGAAAAAAATCATCAATGTTTGATTTAGACAAAAAAATTGACCAAGATTGTTTGCCATGACATGTACTCATGCAGGTCATTTTCAAGATAATATCAGCTACTTACTCTGTTATGACAAGGTCCAGCTGTAGCCGATCAATTTGAGCAGCTCCAAGATGTCTATCGGGTGTCATATTATAATCGCCAGTGTACACTATAGCAGCATCACCCACTTTAGCATAAAACATTGCAGCACCAAGAACCTATACATATAGTTCCATATCACAGCATCAATGTTGATTTACCTTTCATGCATCATTTACAGCTGGATGACAAAATTCGGGCTCTATTCCTTTTGTGCATCATATGTAGAAGGAAATTGAGTTGCACATTCACAAGAAAGAATGTTCGTTCTGATATATACGAGTATTTCAATTGAAAATATTTACAAAATTTTGATGAGAGAGCTAGTTTAGAACAACATGAACTTGGGAGGGATATCAAACAAATTTATTATTCTTTTGATCATTAATCCAACATTTAATCCTGCACATTTTTCATCTACATTTGCTGGTTGATCAAATGTCTTCCACATGAGAGCACCCATCGCATGTGCCATATTTACTAGGAAACAAATGAAGGTAGACAGCTGCAAGCCTGCAATGTAGAGACGAAAGACGATATTTTGAATCTACTTTAAGCTCATATTTTATCACTACACTTGGATTGCATGACTTTGGTTCCAAGAATGAACTTGCAGCTAGCTTCAGCAATTAGGTTATTTTAATTCTTTTCTTTTTCTAGAAGCCAGTAAACCAATGTAAAGTGGCTCCTATATCATTTTACATTGGGTTCTGCTGGCAGTATATTTCGCAATATCACTTTCATAGGTAGAATTTCACGTCAATGTGGTAGGCAAATTATGATACAAGTGCTTTTTTCTTTATCCGTTCTCATTGTTTAAACCATCTGATCTTCCAGGCTGCTCTTTTTCTTTTTGTTTTGTGAAATCGCTGTGTTGCTGCTTTTATTGAGTAACTTCAAAATGAAAAAAAATTGTTCTCTACCTGGTGTTAGAACAGAGTCCAGGAAAAAAAAGACATACACAACTTCCCATATGGAAATGGAGTATATATAGCTGCTTGTGGCTTCCAAGTTGAAGAACGAAGACAGAAAATAGTCAAAATACAGTGTCTTCACACAGCTGCCGCATGGGTTAGCTACTAGCACTAACACAAGAGTGTAAGAGAGAGGGAAACTGTACTGAAATTTTTACTCAGCATTACAAGAGTCAGCAATGATTAACAATCTGCATCTGCTTCAGAAATGTATGTTGAGTTGAAAAGGGAATTGCTAATTCCAAAAAGATGGAATATGATATAAGCACCATAAAATGCCATTTTAAACTTGAGTTCAAAAGGGAATGTTTGTGCAAATAAAATGAAAAGTTTAAACCATACATGTCCAGCATAGTATGCTCGAATCAGAAGGTCCCCGTCAACCAGCACAGTCTGCTTCAGATCCACCGCAATAACTGCACACCAAATGCAAAGTTAAAATAACTCATATTAGTTTGACGATGAATAAGGGGATAAAGATGCAGAAACTATTATTAAGTGAGCATGTCTGCTAACTTATGTACAACGGATTCAGACACCACATCTTGTTAGATCCTCGGAATTCACTTCACTCATCAATTCATTCTTGTGTTTGCATTAAATTAATATTGCTCGTTGTAGGAGTTCAATCAGCAATCTCTTATCATATTAAACTGATAACTAGTGGACTGCAAAAGACGCTCGTGAAGTTAACCTATGAGTCAGAAAAAGTGACCATTAAAACCATTGGAACCACACTAGTGGTATCAAGAGCTGGCAGCTTGGCTAAGGCAATCAGAAATGGTTGTGCATTAGTCAAAGCTTGCAGCTTGGCTGAGCCAGCAGATTTGATCAAAAGAAACAGAAATGATTTGTCCATTAGGCAGACAATGCACTCATGCAACCATGTGAAGGAGTGGAAAATCCAATCATTGGCAGGTTGGCTTTATCCCTATATATGCAACAATTACAAATAGATCCAGCAATTTGCACATGATCTTCAGAGAACTGATTGGATATTAGAGTTGTAAGTGGTTATGTCATTGATGCACACAATACTATCTTGTTTCAACTTGAGAGATCATTAATATGCTTAATCTAACTTCGCTTTGCCTCGACCCCTAGAAAGTTGGTTTAAACACTAAGAAGTTAACTTGCCTAGTTGACAACTTTTTAAAGGAAATAATATGAACATATACTGCAAAACTGAAGAAAATTCTAGCCATTTACCAGAAAATTGAATCACACTATAAAAAGGTCAAGGGAGTGACTAGTAGGAGAAAGGATACCTTTCTTCATGCATTCTGTAATATGCTCAGAACTAAATTGCTCCTCCTCTCCTCTTCTATCAACCATCACTTTGCGATAATCTTCCAGCATCAATGGAGCCAACGCTTTTGTTGGATACTGAAGGATCAGTGATTAAAATTGATCATAGAGAGCAGCAGATCATAAAAATCGAAGTACAAATATTCTTGCTCATGTATTCTAGCAAAAAAAGATCTGGATACTAAAAGCATATGTTAAATGGACTTATAAGTACATCTCTGGTGCAAACAAAAGAGGAATTGAAAGGAATTGAAAATCGTGCACAGAATAATGTACAAAAATTGGAAGAATGTTTTAAAAGCTCCCAACACATCAGGATTTTCCGTAGGCAAACAACTTCCAATTGGTCGTACATTTGTTAACTTGTAACAGAATCTCTACCTAATCCCTTGAAAATTTCTAATATTTATGTATTTTAAGAAAGTTTCGAGACATACGTCTAAACATATATCTTTTCTTGCTATCGCTTCACATTTTATTTTCATATGTTGTCTAAAGTTGATGTAAATAGCGAGTCATAATATTTCTTTTGTACCATCTAGGTAACAGTTTATTAAAATCTTTACTTATCATTTAAAAAAATAGCAAACCATAACAATTTTTACAGCGATCACCACGACATTCTTCTTCTTTTAGAAGGGGCAAAAAAACAAATTACAAGGTGCCGCGACATTCTTTTTTTTTTCGATTCATATTTCATTTTGTTAAAAGAAAGCATTCCTAATTCTTAGGTAACTTCGGTTTTTTACGTGTAAATATAAGATTGGCTTTTTAATCAGAATAATTCCTGAGATCACGAAATATAGTTCTCCCCAATAATAGTAGAACTCCGAATTTATTACTATGGAAGATAAAATGCAACATCTACTGGGACAACCAAAACTTTAATGCGGCTACTGATAAGGTGGTTGAATATCAATTGCTGGCAAGTCAAGCCTTATGTTTCAAAAAGTTATGACAATAACATGTTGAAACAGATAATGTCAATTATCAAACTTAGGGAGATATATGTTGTTTCTAACAAAATAAAGTATGTGATTACAGTTCAAAGCTTTCGAAGGTTTTTTTTTTTTTGTATATACAATGACTCTGCATTTATTGTTCAAAGCTGTTGTATGAGATTTTGCCAGTAAGATTACTAGTGAAAAGTTAAATTCCCTAACCTGCTTCAGTTATCTACTTACACCTTATTTTTTTGACAGAAGGTGAGGAAATATTGGAAAAGGAAAGAATTTCGGTAAGAAAAACACAACAACGAAAAACAAAATCAAGTGAAGCATCTCATCATTCACATCCCCATTTTGCTTCTGTATTCCTTTACTCTATTGAAGTGATAAGTACTATAAAGGGGTAGAAAGGAAATACCGTCATGTATATGGGGCCATTATACCCACACACTTCAGTAAAATATGGAAGAGCTCCAATATGGTCTAAGTGGCTGCAACCAAATTTCATTAAATTAGACCAGTAGAGTTAAAAAGTTATAATATACTATAACATATACATAAAATAGAGCATGTGATTTACCAAGCTGGGGCAAATCTTTCCCCCATCTCTAGAGGGGTTCATGAATTTCATTTAATTATTCAAAAGTGTACAAGGTTACTATGAAATATATACATAATAGGGGATGCAATTCGATTCACCAAGCTGGGGCAAATCTTTCCCCCGTCTCTGAAGGAGTTCATGGATTTCATCTAATTAAACAAAGAGTAAAAGGTTTTATGAAATATACACATAATACGGGATACAACGCCGCGCTGAGGCATAATTCTCCCCTATCTCTAAAGAATTCCACCAAAAATCATAAAACAAGACCAAAGAGCAAAAGGTTACAATGATGTCACACAAACAGGGGATGTGATTCTCCAAGCTGCAGGAAATCTTTCCCCTGTCTCTAACGGGGTTCATTGAAACTCATTAAATTAGTCCAAAAGAGTTAAAAGAAAAGTTCTATGATATCCATTGGCTGAGCCACAGTCAGGAAGGGGTTCAATCAGCGGACACAAATATTTTTTCCATATATATTAACTTTTGAATCCCTTGTAGTGGCAAAGATAGTTAATTGTTTTAGGTCACAAGTTAACTTTTTGAATCACCTTGTTAAAATTCCTGGCTCCGCCACTGATGATATATACACAACATACGACAATAAGTAGTGGCAGAGTATCATACAAATGGGTGATGATGATGCATGAGAGAGCGTTGTTGAAGTCTCCAGACTTAGAAATTAGAGAGAAATCCGGGTATCTGCGATGGTCGAGGTACCCCATATGCATCCCACAATCAAACATTATCTTCTTGCCATTTATTGTCACCACAGCACAGCTCTTTCCTACCTCCTGTCCTGCCCCTGTAATTCATTTTTTTTTCGTTTAAGCATTTCATCAAACAAATAGCAGACACCGTAGTAGATCAAAAGAATAACTCAGCCAGGCTTTTTGCTTACCCAAAACTAAACATTCGATCGCCATGCTTCTTCTTTTTCTTCTAAATTAAAAGAGTTAACTTCCGCGATTTTCTCCTTCAACTTTTGCTTGGTAAAAGCCTGCGCCTTCAAATATAAATTGCGCGGGAAGGAAATGGTATTACTAACAGGTTTATGAGGCGGACCCACGTTCAGGGTTAGAGCACCCCCAGCTTTCAAGTGGCACCTGGGTGTTGTACTGTACTACTGTTGTCGACTTGTAGTCCAGTGACGGGTGCACTCAAGTGTTCGAGCAACAACAACAACAACAACAACAACCCAGTATAATCCCACTAGTGGGGTCTGGGGAGGGTAGTGTGTACGCAGACCTTACCCCTACCCTGGGTAGAGAGGCTGTTTCCAAATGACCCTCAGCATACTTCCCTCCAAGAACTCCCCACCTTGTTCTTGGGGTGACTCGAACTCACAACCTCTTGCTTGGAAGTGGAGGGTGCACTCAAGTGTTCGAGTCTGCTTGATTTTTAAACGCTGTATTTTTTTAATTTTTGGCCAAAATTGTCCTTATGTGTGAGTTAGATATATTTTTGTCCCTGAGCATCTTTAATCCTCAAATTTGATAAATTAGAGCATTTTTAGTCTCACTAACAAAATCCATTTAAAACCGACTTAATTGATTTGGTTTCTTTTTAGGGAAAAACCGACCCAAATCGAATCATGAACACCCCTAATGATGGATTTATCTGTTAAGTTTTAAATGGATTCTGTTAGTGAGACTAAAAGTGATCTAGTTTAGCAAACTTGAGGGATTAAAGATACTCAGGGTTATATTTAAGGGACAAAAATAGACCTACCCTCATAGATAAGGGATAATATTGGCCAAAAACTCATGTATTTTCCCTCATAGTTGGCTCCAGTGTTTTAAAAGGTGTGGGCGTAAGGCGATACATTTTACATATGCCTCAGCGAAGCGTAAGGCTCGAGGCACGGGGTGTAAACCTATGGGTATTTAATTTTTAATATTTTATAAAATAATATAATTATAATAAATATTTTTAAATGGATAAAAATATTTAAAAATTATAAGAAAATTATAAATAAGTGAATTACATATATATATATATATATATATATATATATATATATATGTACTACATCCACACAAAAAACTAGTCAAAATAATTCATTATATTCTACTTACAAGTACAAGTAACTTGAGTTAAAAAAAATAAAGTTTTCTATATGGAGGAATAAAAATGATTACTAACTTGCAATTTGAACTTTGAACTTGCTGCTAAGGAGGAGAATGAAGTTTTTTTGTATTTGCCAAAAAAAAATGATTGTTCATTGCGTTTGGGAGATAGGAGTAGACTAGCGGGACAAGCTAAAGAATTGGGAAAGACGATAAATTAGGGGTTCTAACAATAAAAAAATGTCTTGACTTTTAAATTTAATATTTGAATTCCTTTTTAAAACTTTTGAGTAATTACAAGTTGAATTTTGAGAATTTGGGTATTCTATTAAGGATTTATTTAGTAAATTTTGTTTTAATTTAACAAAGTTTCTTGGGCTTACGCCTCACTACAAAAATGTGTCTCAACGCCCGGGGCGCATGCCCCGAATTGATGTGCATACGCCTCTTGAGACTTTCGCCTCCACCATCGCCTCGGGGCATTTTTGGTGCGTCTCGCCTCAATGCTCGCCCCAAAAATGCCTTTTAAAACATTGGCTCTATCACATCAGACTAATTCGAAAGATTAACATAAATTTGGGATTGGTCTTGAAATTTTGGTCCCGAAATTGACAGCATTGCAGGAATGGCCCCAACAAATTCGCACTAAAATACTCTAAGGTTGAGCAGCAAAAGCAACCAAAATCGGTGAATTATGCCATGCATAAATTATGGCAAATTGATGGGACTTCATGTTGTATTCAACATAGTTATCATGTTGCATAACATACAAACTCTAACAGGTTGTCACAATTTTTAATGCTACGAACAAAGAAGAGGAAAAAATGCATTTCAGCAGGGTGAGAGGCAAGTTATGATAAATTGGTAAGACTTCATAATGTATTCGCTATCCTGTTGCATGACACACAAACTCTACCATGTCATCTTAATTTTAAAACTTCAAATAAAAAAGATGAAAAATACATGTTAAAAGGATAGTACACAGGTTATGACAAAACAACAGGATTTCATGTCTTATTCAACCTAGCTATCTTGTTGAATGCTACAAATTCTACCGGATTGTCATATTATAGCTTTCACTTATATTACCTCATTAAACTTGTTTCATTTACTCTACCGGAGTGTTTTACACCACCTGCCATATTTTTTATTTTTACTAACGGTACTCTCATTAAACCTATTTTATTTACTCTATCAGATTATCTTACAAATTCTACAAGATTATACTGATTTTTATTTTTCACTAATGGCACCTCTTTAACTTATTCCATGTACTCTACATGATTGTCATAATTTTTTTAGTTGTTTACAACTATAAAAAAGGTAAAACATTTAGCTATATTGATCATATCACTATAGTTCATTTGGTAGAGAATTTTACTAGAGCTTAGCTCAAACTATTTGTTTATTTAACTTTTCACAAACTATGGCAACACAATAGACTTTAAAATATATGAATATGGTAGAATATATTTAAATTGCTTGTGAATCCTACCATATAGACATAATCTAGTTTTCACATAATTAACTTGTTTACATTAATCAATCGATGTCATAAGTTTATATTCTGAGGGCATATATGTTATTGGACTCGTCTAATAAATAAGTTGGGACTATTTTAACAAAAAATCAAAGTCGAGGACATTCTTTAAAGCCCATACAAGCGAGCCTAATTTTGACATTCTTTTTTGGTGGAGGAAAAATTTGGATCAATACAACAACAACAACAACAACAACAACAACAACAACAATAAACCTAATATATTTCTTCAAGTAGGGTTTGGAGAGGATAATGCGTACATGCGCCTTACCACTACCTAGTCAAAGTAGAGAAACTATTTTCAATAGACCCTTGACTCATAAAAGATGAGAAGGAGGAGAAAGAAAGAAAATGAATGAAGAGAAAAGAAAAAGGGAAGAAAAAAATAAGTACAAAATAGTGACAATAGGGAAAGACGATACTGAAGTGAGCCCAACAACATGACGTAACATAGATCTAAGAATATGAAGGTACACGAGTGCTACTAAATCTACTGGTATGAAAAGGAGAAACTTTCAACTACCTATTTACAAGAGGGGGTTACTCCGATGGTCGGCACCCCCACCTCACCAAATGAGCAATAACTCCAATAAAGGAGATCAAAGGGGAGGGGAATTAAAAAAAAATACATACTAACCTTCTATCTTAATCCCTCCACACCTTCTTATCAAATGTCATGTCCTCAGTAAGCTGAAACAGTTTCACGTACTGCATAATCACCTATCCCTAATACTTCTTTAGCCTACCTCGACTTCTTCTCAAACCGTTCATGCATCAATGCTTCTCCTCTTAACATGTCCAAATCATTGAATTCTCGATTCTCACGTCTTGTCCTCCACGAAAATCACTCCCACTTTGTCCCAAAAAACTGGATAAATGTACCCACTAATAATAATGAAGAATAATACAAGGGAGAGATCGCAACACAGGGTCGGGGGAGACGGGAGCATGTTAAAGCTTACGTGTGAATGTGATGGGTTAAAACAACTAGGGGTGGGCATAATACCGGCCGAACCGAAAAAATCGACCGAACCAATAATTTTGATTTTTTCGGTTCGATTTTTTCGGTATTCGGTTTACATTTTTAAAAAGTTTGGCATTCGATTTTGGTACCTTGGTTTTTCGGTTAACTGAAAAATCGAAGTTTTTATATGAGTTCCTGGTCTTTGGCTCTAGGCTTTTCTAATTCTTTAAGTTATGGGTAAACCTAGTAGATTTCTCAAATACAAATAAGATTTAAACCTAAAGTATTTGCCTTTTGTTGTCTAACGCCAGTAGGTTAGAGTATATATTTTGTAGATTCATTAGCATTTATTCAATTATTTAATTGTCAAAATTTAATTTTTTTTATTGGAAAATAGGAATTTAAGGTGATGGGGTAATGATAGTCACGTATATTTTTTATGTGGTTATAGTTAATATGGATAACTTTATATGAAAATAAAATATTAGTTAGAAATGCATTTTACATCCTAATTATAGCGAGGATATAAAGTTCTATGTTTGTGCATCATTTGCTGCTAAATGTTTAAACGGTGAATCTTTAGGGAAAACTTATATTGTATTTTGGTTGTAAAAGAACTATACACATCTAGTGAGGTATAGTTTTCGGAGGTAAAAGAGACATAATTCGAAGGATTGAGTTAATAATTTATTTTCGGAATGAATAATGCATAAGGAATTACGGATCGAGTGCAACTAATTTCTTAGTTGCCTACTTGCTCTTGATTTTGTTTTGGTGAAAAATGTGATACTAAGCCACTGTTTAATTTTCTTTTTCTTATTTCTTTTTTATATATCCAAACCGACCGAATCAAACCGAAAATCGACCGAACCAAATTAGTAAAAACCGAAATCACCGAACTAATTTTGGTTCGATTATTGGTGCAACAAATATAAAATCGAAAACCGAATAAACCGAACCGAACCGACCGATACACATTCCTAAAAACAACGGTTTTGAAAAAGTACTGTGTATAAATTATTGTTGAATTTGGCTGAATTTGAATGCTTTTAAATTTATTCGGATCTGTTAGTGTATGATTTGATATAGTTAATATTTTAGATTGAAATAGTTTAATACGACAAAGGAAATTTTGGATTAAAATGACAGAAATTGCTACCAGTAATACCGATCATTAAATCTGTATAAGCTTAAATTCTAACCACACAATTCAACTTTAGTGATGCATCAGAAAATCATTAGTTGGTCAGCACTTTTAAATAACGGAAATCGCACTCATATATGATATTGAATATATTTTAATTGTGATTTAATTAAGTTCACGAAATTAATATTTATATACATATATAGGAATAATTTTTGTATCTTCTATCTCAAATAAACTTATGGCAAAAAAGAAGCTAAACTTTAAAAATATCATTTTATAATTTATTACTATTGTTTGTTATGACTTTACTAGTTTAAATAATATTCACAAAAAAATTGTAAATGATAGTTATTACCCGTAAAATGATACAATTGAATTTATACGTGGTTCATACACAAGTGAATCGATTTGATCCTAAAATGATAAATAAATTAGACAAGAATGTAAGACTAAGCCTTGAGATCAAGATAAAACGACAAAAATCTTGGTTGCGGAGGGAACTAGAACAATATTAATAAGCAAGAGGATAAAATAGTATTAAGATTTTCAACAAAGTATAGTATCAACTTTATCAGAAAATTCGTCTCGTTTATAATGGTTGTAGAGCTCACAATTTATATTTTCACCTAGGGAACAAAGTCCTAGGATCAAACCCCTTTTTAATGACAATTATGAGAGCCACTGAAGAATGTGTAACGGTAGGCATTGAATGTCATATTCTCTGTAACGGACCATGTACTTAATGCTGTAGAATATTCTCCATTAAATACTACCAGGTGGCAGATATTTATTTCGCCTTTATGAATACCTTTCTCTTCGATAACAAACGAGATCGTTGCCTTCGGACTTGATTGTCTTCTGTTTTCGGCTCCACATTTTGCTTTATCATGCGAGCATTTAATATAAACATATTTTACCCTATACAGATAGTCCCATGTTTCCAATGCATAACCTTATGTCGCCGGAAAGTTAGTAAAGATACCTTTCTTGGCGAAAAATTCTCTGACCCTCTCTGAAAAGTTTTTAACGGTTGATTAGACGCACGTCTCTCTGCATTTAATGCCTCGAACACACGTCATCCCACGATTCATCAACATTTTTGCCGGTTATCGAGATAATTATGGCCACGACTTTAGCCGCTTATTTCTTTACTTATACGCATCAACCTTCTCCATGTACACTTAATAACTTTCCAAACTCTCTTTACTCAACTCATACTCATTGTCCACTTCCTTTAACCTCCTTCTTCAGAGAAAATAGTTATTCTTTTCTGATAAAAATGGCCTCTCCCTCAAAAAATTAAGTCCTTTGAAAAACAAAGAAAGTGTTGATGATGCTGCTCCTCTCACGGTAAGCACCATCATTCCCAGAAAGCTTATTACAACCAAGGACTTCGAAGAGAAGTTCTCATCTGCGAACTCCCCCACTTGGGTTGTTGGTGTATATCCTTCTTCCATCTGGCGTTCTAGCATTCCCGCAATGAAAGAAGATTGTGGTTGTCAGGATTTTAATATCATTGCTCCTGACCTAGCGGAGCGGGTACCCTTCTCCAAGAAGGGTTTTACGTACGTTTAAATGTACCCCTTCACTATGTGTATGTTTTTGCTGAGCGGGGGGCTTGACTCTGTTATCTTGGAGTTTTTCTTCTGTTACCAAGTATGTCTGGCACATATGAGCCCTTCTGTGTGGTGGACAGTAGCATGTATTCGGCGACTATGCCAGTAGACGGGGGAAGAGCTTTCCCTGGCTCTGCTGATGAACATCTATTCCCCCAAGATTTTTCGTGGGGGAATAATAAACTTCAGCAAACGTGGTCACCACACTTTGTTCGCTAGCATGGATGATGACAACGGTCGCGGGTAGATGGAGCGGTTCATTATAGTTGCCACCAAGGACATTATCCCGGTCACGACTCCATCCTTTCCTGGATCTTGGAACTGTACACGTAAGTTCGAAAACTACCATTTTCTGTGATTAAGAATTGTTCACGCAGTTTCTGATTCTTCTTTCTTGTTATCTCAGCAACTCAGTGGTCACCTCCAAGAGTCGAGGGCTTGTACCAGTGGGTCCAGAATATTCTGGATATTACCACGTCTGAGACCTACCGATGGAAAGAACTAGCCCTCAAATACAGGTGGAAAGCCAAAATCATGGTAAGTTGAACTCATCTTGGTTTTACCTTTCGTAAAGGAAAGTTGGTTAACCTTTATCTCCTGTTGAATTCAGGTCTACCACAAGGGTTTATTACTGTCCCCGGGGAGGACGTTTTGGCTAATACGGCCGATGCGGCGAGGTTGCTACAAGAGGTATTTACTCGAACAGGTGTCACCGGGACTGCTTCTGGTGCAAGTGCTTTTTCTCGAAGTCCCCTGCCGGAGAACAAGCAACCAAAGAGGCATCGTTCCTCCGTGGCTGGGAGGGGTGGGGGGTAAAAATAAAAAGGCGAAGAGTGCCGCATCTGAGCCAATCGTGGACCCTGCGGTGACGAGCGTCGTGCCCGAGCCGGCCATAGATACGGTGGTGATTGATGATGATGGAGGAGCCAGTGATGATGGGGGTTCTCTACATAGAAGATGATGACCTTCATCAGCTTAACAAAGTGCTCTATCTGCTGAGTTAGTTACTCAAACCGAGGATAACGTCCCGGCGCTCTAGGGGAGTTTGATATAGTGGAAGATGCTAACTCTCGCTTCCGAGTACCAATCGCCGTTCTCGGTACCCTGAGGCTGGGTACTTGGTCTTTTCCGCCTTCGGTTGGTGAGAAATCAACAACCAACACTGCTTTTGTCGTAGCTACTTCGCAACTTACAACGCCAATAGCTTCACTACCTTCTTCGCCAACACAGCCTTTGCTACCAACAACTGCTACATCATCTCCATCGGCCGCTGTCATCCGAGAGGAGGATGTCCCTCTTCCCAAGTCCCCAATTTATGGGAATTTGGGGCATAACTATTTTGCCCCCTCTGATGGTCCTCAAAGGATGAGGAATGTTACCCTCTCAGTTTCTACAAGATTTCATCTGATGTCCTGTTAGGTGGAACTTGCTAATTATCTGAAGCCTCTGCTTCGGAAAGGGAGGGAATAAAATACAATCTCTCTCGGGAGAGTGTTTGATGAATAGTGTCATGCATAATGTGGCAGCGGTACGATCTTTGTTCCTTTTGTTGTTTCTTTTATCTTTGTTATGGCAGGGTTTTTAATTTGTACTTTTTTTTTTGCAGGATAACTTCCTTGCTTCCGAGGGTCTTCAGTAAATTAATACTTGATAAAGAAAAACTTACCTCCATACGGGATCAGTTGTTGGCCGAGCGGGATCAGATTGTTGCCCGCCTCCCAGAACTGGAAGCATGAGTTGCTGAGGCCGCTAAGTTGGAGGCTCGAATACAGTAAAGCGAGCAAGTGGTAGTGACCCTTAGCCAAGAGGCCTCCCAGTTAAGGGTACAATTTGAAGAAGTTAGGCAAAATGGGTTGAGGTCCACAATGCCGTTCTTGTTGCATCCAATCGCGATGATGCCTCTACTGAAAGATTGAATAACTTAGAGGCAACCTTGAACTCCAAAAATGAAGAATTTGTTGCTGCTGAGGAGAAGTATGCCCGATTGGAAGAGAGGAATAAGAGAGTCATAGAGCACAATAGAGTTTTTAACTCTATTATTCGTGACCTTGATGTCAGCCTCCAGGCCGCTAGATCTGAGCGAGATCATCTTTCGACCGAGGTTGACCATCTTAAGGAATAACTTCAGCGCCGAGCGGATTCCCTCATTGTTGAAAAAACATATTCCATGTATAACATGAGGAGAAAACCCTTAGAAGAGGCCAAAGCGGGCGTCATTGACTTTGATGCCGAAATCGCTTAGGCCCGCGAGCTGGAGTCAACTGCCCGAAGGGGTCTCCCGGTCCATCCTGATGCTACTGACTCTTCTTGTTCCGGTTCCGAGTTCTCGGGAACTGAAGAAGAACCAGAAGGTGATGATGCTGAAGGCCAAGATGGTGAAGGCCAAGATATTGAGCCGGCGGTGGACCCGCACACTTCTCCTCTGGGTGGAGATGCTTCTCTTCCTCCGCATTCCGGGGGTGCAGTAGTTTAGCCTTTAACTTTCTTTTTTATATTTTCGTACTCATGCTTCTTGGCACGTTTGCTATAAATAGAAATGCTTTTTTGTTCAAATATTATTCAAGTTTTTCTCTTTGCGTACTTTTTCGTTTAAGTATTTGAGCAAGGTTTTCTTTTTGCATCGAATTATGCAAGGCTTCGGGTGTACTTTTCCCCGAGAGCATTTGATTCCGGACATAAACTCTTCCAAAATCAACCCTTTAACGTGAGGGTTTCATAAGAGAGGGCCATGTTATGTTTACAGTGCTCTTAAAGAGGACGTCTCATGTTCATNAAGGCGAAGAGTGCCGCATCTGAGCCAATCGTGGACCCTGCGGTGACGAGCGTCGTGCCCGAGCCGGCCATAGATACGGTGGTGATTGATGATGATGGAGGAGCCAGTGATGATGGGGGTTCTCTACATAGAAGATGATGACCTTCATCAGCTTAACAAAGTGCTCTATCTGCTGAGTTAGTTACTCAAACCGAGGATAACGTCCCGGCGCTCTAGGGGAGTTTGATATAGTGGAAGATGCTAACTCTCGCTTCCGAGTACCAATCGCCGTTCTCGGTACCCTGAGGCTGGGTACTTGGTCTTTTCCGCCTTCGGTTGGTGAGAAATCAACAACCAACACTGCTTTTGTCGTAGCTACTTCGCAACTTACAACGCCAATAGCTTCACTACCTTCTTCGCCAACACAGCCTTTGCTACCAACAACTGCTACATCATCTCCATCGGCCGCTGTCATCCGAGAGGAGGATGTCCCTCTTCCCAAGTCCCCAATTTATGGGAATTTGGGGCATAACTATTTTGCCCCCTCTGATGGTCCTCAAAGGATGAGGAATGTTACCCTCTCAGTTTCTACAAGATTTCATCTGATGTCCTGTTAGGTGGAACTTGCTAATTATCTGAAGCCTCTGCTTCGGAAAGGGAGGGAATAAAATACAATCTCTCTCGGGAGAGTGTTTGATGAATAGTGTCATGCATAATGTGGCAGCGGTACGATCTTTGTTCCTTTTGTTGTTTCTTTTATCTTTGTTATGGCAGGGTTTTTAATTTGTACTTTTTTTTTTGCAGGATAACTTCCTTGCTTCCGAGGGTCTTCAGTAAATTAATACTTGATAAAGAAAAACTTACCTCCATACGGGATCAGTTGTTGGCCGAGCGGGATCAGATTGTTGCCCGCCTCCCAGAACTGGAAGCATGAGTTGCTGAGGCCGCTAAGTTGGAGGCTCGAATACAGTAAAGCGAGCAAGTGGTAGTGACCCTTAGCCAAGAGGCCTCCCAGTTAAGGGTACAATTTGAAGAAGTTAGGCAAAATGGGTTGAGGTCCACAATGCCGTTCTTGTTGCATCCAATCGCGATGATGCCTCTACTGAAAGATTGAATAACTTAGAGGCAACCTTGAACTCCAAAAATGAAGAATTTGTTGCTGCTGAGGAGAAGTATGCCCGATTGGAAGAGAGGAATAAGAGAGTCATAGAGCACAATAGAGTTTTTAACTCTATTATTCGTGACCTTGATGTCAGCCTCCAGGCCGCTAGATCTGAGCGAGATCATCTTTCGACCGAGGTTGACCATCTTAAGGAATAACTTCAGCGCCGAGCGGATTCCCTCATTGTTGAAAAAACATATTCCATGTATAACATGAGGAGAAAACCCTTAGAAGAGGCCAAAGCGGGCGTCATTGACTTTGATGCCGAAATCGCTTAGGCCCGCGAGCTGGAGTCAACTGCCCGAAGGGGTCTCCCGGTCCATCCTGATGCTACTGACTCTTCTTGTTCCGGTTCCGAGTTCTCGGGAACTGAAGAAGAACCAGAAGGTGATGATGCTGAAGGCCAAGATGGTGAAGGCCAAGATATTGAGCCGGCGGTGGACCCGCACACTTCTCCTCTGGGTGGAGATGCTTCTCTTCCTCCGCATTCCGGGGGTGCAGTAGTTTAGCCTTTAACTTTCTTTTTTATATTTTCGTACTCATGCTTCTTGGCACGTTTGCTATAAATAGAAATGCTTTTTTGTTCAAATATTATTCAAGTTTTTCTCTTTGCGTACTTTTTCGTTTAAGTATTTGAGCAAGGTTTTCTTTTTGCATCGAATTATGCAAGGCTTCGGGTGTACTTTTCCCCGAGAGCATTTGATTCCGGACATAAACTCTTCCAAAATCAACCCTTTAACGTGAGGGTTTCATAAGAGAGGGCCATGTTATGTTTACAGTGCTCTTAAAGAGGACGTCTCATGTTCATTACGATACTAGCATTTGAAGTACTTGTTTAATTTTCAAATGATAAAATTAATTCATCGCTCAGATAAGAAACAAGAGAAAAATAAAAGGACCTTACTTTATTCCTTCCATTTTCAAAAGTACGTAAGAATTCGTTATGCTAAAAAGAAATTGCCATTACTTGTGGCTAATTTGTACAACTTATTTCTAGGGGGCTGGCCGCGCAGTCCCCGGTCCCGACGATACAACTTTATTTCTGGGTTCCGTGTTCTCGGCCGCTATGGCAGTCATCATTTCCGCATTTTCATATCATTCCCCCCAGTGTTCGAATGCGAAGAATGCGAATTGGAACACTGGAAGTTGTGATCTTTCAAAGATTCCACTAGTGAATGGTTAGATAGTATTTAATTCGATAGTAAACTTCACTTTCCCTTAGGAATTTTTGCTATCGAGCCAAATATTATCTAATAATCCTCCGATGGCTTGCACTTATGAATGATCAGGCAATCTTTGTCCGATAACAAACTTTATTTCCTGGTAAGAACTTTGCTACCGAGCAAAAGACTATCTAACCATTCCATAGTGGCTCGTTTCTTGCATGCCTTGTCATTTAAAGATTTTATTTCTGCTGACGAAGCTTCTTTCGTAGTATGCTTTCCATTGCTGCCTCGTTAAAAACCTTGCCAGAAAAACCCAATTGGAAAAAACTGGACGAAGGGAAAAAAAGTGCAGCACATACTTTCAGTATAGGCGAGGCTCATCAGCAATAGTATCTCTTGAGGTGTGCCACATTCCAGTTGCTTGGCAACTTTACTCTGTCTTGATTTTCTAACTCGTATGACCCTTTCCTGGTGACAGCTAAAACCCGGTAGGGTCCTTCCCATGTTGGACCTAGCTTCCCTGCATTGAGCTCCCGGGTGTTTAGAGATACTTTCCTTAAAACCAAGTCTCTTACTTTGAAATAACGGAGGTTGGCTCTTTGATTTTAATATCTTTCCATTCTCTGCTTTTGGTGTGTCATTCTTATATGTGCCAAATCCCTGCGCTCATTGAGCAGCTCCAATTTGAGCAGCATTGCTTCATTGTTTGTTTCTTCGTCCGCCTAGAAATATATCAAAGTAGGTTCCCCTACTTCTATCGGGATCAAGGCTTCTGATGTGTACACAAGAGAGAAAGGAGTTTCCCATGTGCTTGATTTGGCTGTTGTTCGGTTCGCCCATAGTGCTCCTAGAAGCTCTTCGTGCCATTTGTCTTTGGCTATTTCCAATCTCTTTTTGAGATTTTGTATAATTAATCACCTTGCTTGTTGATTCTGCTTGATCGTCTGCGCTCGGATGATAGGGTGACGATGTGATCCTTTTGATTTTTAAGTCTTCAAGGAACTTCGTGACCTTTGCGCCTAGAAATTGTGGCCCATTGTCACAGGCTATCTCTTTTGGTATCCCAAATCTACAAATTATATTGTCCCACAAGAAATCTACCACTTCGCGTTCGCCGATCTTCTGATGAATCTTACCTTACCGGGGGCCGGGGGCACCGGACCTACTATATCCACCCCCACCTCATAAACGGACATAGTGACAAAACTGAGTGTGATGGCTCTGCCGGTTGATGTACCAACAGTGCGTAGCGTTGACATTTACCATATTTTTTAACATAAGACTTAGCGTCTTGTTTCATACAGGGCCAGTAGTATCCTGCCCTAATTAACTTTAACACTAAGGAATCCGCGCCCGACTGATTTTCATAGATCCCTTCATGGACTTCTCGCATAACATAGTTAACTTCGAAAGCTCCCAGACATCGGGCCAACATGCCTTGGAAAGATCTTCTATACGATTATCCTCATTTGAAGTTGTATCGAGCTTCTTTAGTGTGCAGCGCCTAAGATGCCATAGGATCTTTAGGCAATTTTCTGTGCTCGAGATAGTCAATGATCTCATTTCTCTAACCCTAGACCAAATTGGTCGCGTTTACCTCGTAATAGCTATTCGCGTCCAATACTGAATGCATAAGTTATATGACCGTGCCAGAGTCTGATCTCTTCATTTCCATAAACGATCCAAGATTGGCTAGTGCATCTGCTTCCGCATTTCCTTCCTTCGGGATTTGCGTAATTGACCATTCCTTGAACCGAGCGAGAAGAGACCGGACTTTCACTACATATTGTTGCATGCGTTTCACTTTGGCTTCAAAGATCTCGTAGATCTGATTTACTACTAACTGGGAGTCGCATTTGATTTCTATTACCTCAGAGTCTAGTTCCCGGGCCAGCTCAAGTCATACAATCAAAGTTTCATATTGTGCTTCATTGTTAGTTAGATGAACGGTTCTTATGGCCTGCCTTAGGGTTTCTCCCGAAGGCGTGGTTAGAACTATGCCGAGCTCGGACCCCTTTACATTGGAAGCTTCGTCCGTGAACATGGTCCAAACTCCTGATGTCGATTTTGATACCATTTCTGCTTCTTTGGTAGCCAAAGGTAACAGCCCCAAACTAATATCGGCCACAAAGTAGGCCAAAACTTGTGACTTAATCGCAATCCTATGTTTATATTATATGTCAAACTCACCCATTTTGACTGCCCACTTGGTCAGCCTATCAGAGACTTCAGGTTAATAAAGAATATTCTGCATGGAAAAAGTCGCCACCACGGCTATCGGATGACATTGGAAATAAGGCCTTAATTTTTGAGCGGCTACTACGAGGGCGAAGGCCCATTTTTCCATATGTGGGTAGCGAGTTTCTGCTCCCGTTAAACTTTTACTAATATAATATATAGTAGATTGCGTACATTCGTCCTCATGGACTAAAAGGACACTTATCGCTACCTCTGAGACCGCTAAGCAAATCAGCAGTTGTTTGCCTTCCTCCTGTTTTGACAGTAATAGACGGCTTGACTAATACCTTTTCAAATCCTTCAAATCCTAATGACATTCCAGAGTCCATTCGAAGTTGTTCTTCTTTTTGAGTAGTGAAAAGAAATGATGGCATTTCTCCAAAGATCGGGAAATGAACCTGCTCAAAGCGGCCAGTCTCCCTGTCAATATTTGAACCTCTTTCACGCTTGATAGCTGGTCCGGAATGACTTCGATGGCTTTAATTTTATCGGGGTTAACCTCAATCCCCCTTTGCGACACCAGGAATCCCAGGAACTTACCAAAGCTGACCCCGAATGCACACTTCTCGGGGTTAGGTTTCATGTTGTGTTTCCTTAAGATGTCAAGGTTTTCTTGTAGGTGTTTAAGATGATCACCTGCGTTCAAAGACTTAACCAGCATATCGTCTATGTAAACCTCCATAGTTTTCCCTATTTGTTTCTCAAACATTTTGTTTACAAGCCACTGATAAGTGTCTTCGGCGTTCTTTAGCCCGAAAGACGTTACATTGTAACAATTTCATCTTAATTTGGTTGTACTCGAAGTAAGTATTGAGGAAACTCATTAACTCGTGTCTGGCCATCGCATCAATCATTTGATCAATGTTTGGCAATGGGAACAAGTCTTTTGGGCACGCTTTATTTAAATCCTTATAGTCTATGCACATGCGAAATTTATTATTTTCATTTGAACTACCGCTACGTTAGCTAGCCATTCAAGATACTTTACCTCTCGGATTGAACCGATATCAAGAAATCAAGTTACCTCATCTTTGACGAATTTGTCTCGAACCTCGGCAATAGGACGTTTTTCTGTCTTACATGAGGGATATTGGGATCCAGGCTTAGTTTGTGCATGACCACTTCTGGTGGGATACCTATCATATTTGCATGCGACCATACAAAATAGTCAATATTAAATTTAAGAAACTCGATAAATCCAGATCTGAGCTTAGGGTTTAGTCCTGTCCCCAAGTGGAACTTCCTCTCAAAGAACTTTTCGAATAATGCAACTTGTTCAAGTTCTTCCGCTGTGGATTTTATTGCGTCCGTTTCTTCTTGTACCTGGAAGTACCTTGGTACCTGATAGGATTCTGACGACTCCTCCCCCTGGTTGACTTTGCTCGGCTTGGGAGTAGGCGCCGATTCCTGTAATTCCTATGCAACAGGCTCCTCCCCTTTGCTACCAAAAACTTAGATTGCATTCATCTACCTTGCTGCCGATTGGTCACCTCTTATTTGTTTAATTCCCTCGGTGGTTGGGAATTTCAACAATTGGTGATATATTGACGGCACGTCCTTCATCTCGTGCAACCACGGTATCTCCAGGATAATATTATAGCCCATATCACCATCCACTACCTCGAAAATGGTCGTCTTCATCACCCCCTCGGCATTTGTGGGCAGTAGGATCTCTCATCGGGTTGTCACGCTAGCTAGGTTGAACCCGGTGAGGAGTTTTATGGCCGGAATGATACTTCCAGTGAGCTTGGCTTACTCCAATACTCTCCACTGGATAATATTTGCCGAACTTCCTTGGTCTACCAAAACACGTTTAATTTTAAAATCTAAGATATTTAAAGAGATTACCAATGCATCGTTGTTCGACAGCGGCAGTCCATATGCATATTCCTTCGTGAAAGTAATGTCGTCTTCAACAACTTCCTGGAATCTCTTATTGTGGGACACTGACACCTTCATCTTTTTTGCCACCCAAAATGTCACACCATTAATGTCGTTCCTCCCGAAAATCATGCTGATCGTCAAGTGTGGAGGATCTTCTTCTGCTTTTGAAGGTTCAACATTATCACGATTGTGACTGTAGTTGTTTTCAGTCTGGTCGCTTAAACATTCTCTGAGATGGTCGTTCTTCAGCAATGTTGCCACCTCTTCGCGCAGATACCGGTAGTCCCATGTCCGATAGCTGTTGGTCCCATGGTATTCGCACCACAAATTAGGATCCCTTTGGCTAGGATCGGATCTAATTGGCTCCAGGAATCGTGCTTCTTTAATGTTCCTTATAGCCGACACCAGTTCCACTACACTGACTTTGAAGTTGTATTCGGAAAGCGTGGGGTAGGAAGAATCTCGAGAGCCCGATGTTTTCTTATTCTGTAATGACCTGTTATTCCGGCCACGATCAATTCTCCTATCGGTAGTGAATCTATCCGCCGACCGAAAACCTCTGTAGCATCTTTTGGCCCATTCATAGGGCAAAAACTTACCCTTTGAAGACCGTTGATCTGTGTCGAAATCATCCTTTGATTTTTCTTTATGCTTCTCTTGCTCCCGACCCTTGGACGATGCCGGGAAATCGAGCTGATATTCCTAAATTCTTATCTTTGACTCATACCGGTTGTGAACATCTGCCCATGTTATTGCCTAGCACTCGAGCAGAATTTCTTTCAATTTTTGGGAAACATCAGAACTTCTCGGATTCAGCCCTTTAGTAAATGCTTTTGCTGCCATTCGTCTGGTACGACTGGGAGCAACATCCTTTATTTCTGGAATTGGGTCACAAACTCCCGCAACAATTCGGAATATCCTTGTGCAATCCCTAATATGTCGGCCTTTCGAGCCTACACCTTCCTGGCCCTGACATGGGCCTTGATGAAAGAATCTGCGAGCATATCAAGGAATCTATGGAGTACTCGGGTAGGAGCGTATACCATGTCACGGCCCCCTTCGTGAGGGTTTTCCCAAATTTCTTCATTAAGACTGACTCAATCTCGTGCTGAGCTAAATCGTTTCCATTCACCGCCATTGTATAGGTGGTGATATGCTTCTAAAGATCTGAAGACCCATCATATTTTGGAACGCCTAGCATTTTGAACTCTTTAAGATTAATTCTGGTGCCGCACTTAGTTTGAACGATAATTGGTTATATTTCTTGGAATCTGGTCCTTTCAACACTAGTGGTGCGCCCGGAATCTAATCCATTCGGCTGTTTATTTCCCCCATAAACCGTATGAGTTCGATTTTAAAAGGATCATTCTCGTTGTTGCTACCGGATCCGCTACCGTTCCCTCCAGCCCTGTCAAAACCAACTTTGCCCCTCGGGGTGTTTTTGTCGACCCTCTGTGTTGTTTGATTTGTGGGAGCACCGGGAGGAACTGGACCTTGTCCATTCGCGTTGTTGGAAGCACCCGACAACGCCTGCCTCAATTCCGTCATGACTTGATCCTGTCGTGAGAGATGGCCCATAATGTCCTTTTGTTGCTCCCTTAGGATCCTTACTGTTTCAACGACGTGCTCGTCTTCAGCATCATCAGGAGTTGCCTCTCGATCATGTCGCGAATATTACCTGCCAAAAACCGGCATGGCCTCACCCCCTCATTGCGGGTATCACTGATTGAATCTTCATGCTGAGGCTGGTTTCCCTGGACCTCAACGTTGAGTGCAATGTTGACATCGTTATCTGCCATTTTCCGTGATTTTTGCAAAGAACAAAGAATCAAACAAGTTAGAAATAGATACAAGGACCAACTCAGTTACCAAACTGTCTATGACCCACGGTGGGCACCAAACTGTTTACCTGTAAAATGGTACAGTTGAATTTATAGATAAGTGAATCGATTTGATCCTAAAATGATAAATAAATTATACAAGAATGTAAGACTTAACCTTGAGATCAAGATAAAACAATAGAAATCTTGGTTTCGGGAGTAGAGCTTCCAGAGGCAGTAAGAACACGTCGCAACCCAAAATCCCACCTCAGGTGTCGTGATGGCACTTAATCTCTAAGACTAGGTAAGCCGATTTCAATTTTATTTCAATCCATTAAAAAAAAGATAATCAAACCCCATAGTGGAAATAATTATAACAACCTCCCAAGACTGGTAATATTGAGTCACAAACTCTAATTGAATACATGTAATGATCTCAAGGATCGAATATACAATACTGTTCGAATAAGAGTTGACAGTACAAAAAAAAAATAGAAAGACTCCAAGAGACTGCGACAACTAAGCAGCTCTACCTTGAATCCTTGCGATCAACACACTAACTCTGCCCGAGTCCGATATCTTCAATACCTGGGTCTACACAAAAATGTGCAGAAGTGTAGTATGAGTACACCACAGTCGGTACCCAGTAAGTATCAAGAATAACCTCGGTGGAGTAGTGACGAGGTACAATCAAGATACTCACTAGTCTAATAAGCTGTGCAATAGAGTATACAAAAATAATGAAAAATAAATGGCAGTGATAGCAACAACAATCAACTAGTGATGTAAACAGCAAGGCAGCAATAACATCATAATTATTACTCAAATGAATAAAAAACACAAGTACAACCAATTAAACAAGTCATTCAATTATAAATCTTTCACATATAATTCTTTCGAATAAATACCTTCCGAATATATTTCTTTCAAATAAATATCCTTTGAATATAAAACATTTCAAATAAAAATCTTGCAAATATACTCCTTTCAAACAAATATCTTTTGAATATAAAACTCTTTCAAATAAATATCTTTCGAATATACTTCTTTCAAATAAATATCTTTTGAATATAATTCTTTCGAATAAAAGTCACTCTATGACACCTTGTTTCATAATCATAAGATACGGGTCTCAGCCCACTTTCATATTTTCACTGCATCTCGTGCCCATAATTCTGTTAACACAGCATGGACAACTCACGTGCCAATAATAAAAATCATTATATTTTTCCGGCACCTCATGCCCACATTTCATATTACATTTGCATGGACAGTTCACGTGCCAATAATAAAAATCATCATATTTTCTCCCCGCACCTCGTGCCCACATTTCATATCATGTCTGCATGGACAGTTCACATGCCCATAATATAAACTGCCCGGCAATAGCCACAAACTCACAATTTCAACATGAATCAGACTATTATCAAGTTTACTGAAATAACAAGACAAGTTGCACAAGAGATAAAATAAACACAAGAAAAATCACTACATCACATAAAAATCACCATCACAATAATCTCACATCATCACATATCATCCCTAATAATAGTGTAACACCCCGAAAAATTTCGAAGTACTTAAGCGCTATTAAGAAAGTTGATGTGCGTTAATTATATTATTTTGTGTGTAGACAAGGATTATTATATGAATGATATCAATTGATCATGATAATATAAGTATGAGGTGCATTAAGAATGGTTTATGGTCTAAGAAGAGCCCCGAGGCTAAGTCAAGTTGAAAATTTTATGATGGGATAAAGTTTCAAGTGAGTTCGCACAAGACCTAACTTCAAACGAGCATAACTCTCTTGATATGAAGATTTATATGGTTTATTACCTATCAAAAGAAAGGTCTATGTGTCTAGTTTCTAACTATTCAAACAATTTAGACATTCCTATAAGAGGTTATGACCAAATTACCAAAGGATGGCAAAATGCGATTCGGCGACCAATTATGCGATGACAGAACCATTATGCGATCGCAGAAGTGGTTATGCGACTACAAAATGATCGCAGACCTGGCCAGCGCAGCCCAGTTCTGGGCACCGATTTTGCGGTCCATTGTGCGACCCGTATACCAATTGTGCGGTCCATTGTGTGACCGCATACCTGATTTCGGAGGGTCCATTTTCCTATTTTTATAACCCGGCCCCATTTTGATAAATAGGCTTTGGGGATTATTTTGGGATGTTTTTCTAAAGGTTTTAGAGAGAGGTAAGAGCATTTTAGAGAGAGAATGAGGGAACATAACATTTTAATCATCCAATCTTGCACAAATCTTCAAGAATCAAGGAAGCTAATCACAAGATCTTCATCTATGAGGTAAGATTCAAAGCCCTAGTCTTCAATTTCGAGTTTGGGGTAAAAGATTGGTGATTGAGAGTATGATTCTTGGGTGTAAGAGTATTATGTATATATGCTTGTACTAATAAGGTTTGTGGGAAGATTTTGGAGCTCAAATAAGTAAAGATTGAGTTGCGGAATGAAGGAAATCTTGTAGAAGAACCTTGTAGCCAAATTTACACACCTAGTGTTTGATAAAATTCTCAAAATAGATTGGGATTGCTAGAATTTCTGGAACATTTTAGTAATTTAAGGAAAGCTCAAAGCGAGGTATGTTGACTAAACTACTCTCGTAGAATTGAATTCAATGATTTTTCCGTAAGTTTCAAGTATGGTTGTTTCAAGTTCCTTATTCTATGTTCCGGGTTGTTCCCAATAAATTCGATTATCCCGCCCGAATAAGCAAAGTGTCGAGAATTATGTATTCAAAATATGTTTCGAATGTTCCTATCACATTATGTTATCTTTCGGGAATGTGTTCAAGAATGATATGTGTATTAAAATGTTATGTCTTTGAGTTGTATTTCAAATGAAGGTTATGATGCCAAATTGTGTGAGAAAATCTCAATATTCTTAAGACTCTTAATTGCTCATATATGTACCTAAAGTCTTGATTGAAAATGTCTTATTGTTGATAATCTATAAAGATGGTTGGAAGTGAAATAAGTGAATTGGGGATATAGAGTGTGGCCAACGTGCCAAGAATTTAAGTTATAGTTGTGGCTAGTGGTGCCAATGAAATGAGAACATGTGACAAAGCTTATGAAATGAGCCTCGACTCAACTGTTTTAAAATGACTTCGAAATAGAATTGTCTAAAAGCTTTTGTACTCAAGTCATGCCATATATGGCTGTTTTAACAAATACTATGCTTTGTGAGTGTTTTCAATGTGTTTTGCATTCTTACATATTCGTGAGTGGAAATTATGTATTTTTATTTTTGGGGAAAAGTATTTCAAGAATAAATGATGTGTTACTTGTTGATGATTTTAACTTGCGCATCAATTGCCAATTATTTTACTCCATTTCTCGGAAAGAAATCTATTATGCTTAAATTGTTCATTTCTAATGAACTTAAAGTTGTGATTTCCGAAATAGTATATATGATGATATTTATGATGTTGATACATGAGAGAGAAGAAATGAAAGTGTGAAATATCAAATACGGCCATCGTGCCTTGAATAAAGCATCTTGTGATTGGCCAAAAGAGCCAAGAAAATATTGTTGTTGTTATTGGTTGAAAAATACTAGTGGAGATTCATACAATGTGAAAGATGGTGAGGTAAATACATTTGTACCTATGTTATTTTTGTGAATTATTCCCCTTATTTTGGATGAGATTGATGTGATAAAATTATTCCCTTTATTTGAGATGAGATTGATGTGATACAATTATTCCCCTTAATTGGGATGAGATTGATTGATAGAAAAGGATGATGTCGATCCACACGGTATTGTGGTAAGATAACCTAGTCGACCGGATCGTGATCGGACACCATGATGCACATATGGCGGTGATTGTGCTGGAAATTGTAATTGAAATTGTGATTTTGGTTGATGTGTTCAAATAAGACAGCCTAGACGATCGGGTCGTGATCGGACTCCATGATAGATTCACGGTGGTATATTTTCACATATAATGTGATTGAGATTATGATTGTGGTTGATGTTTTCAAATAAGATGGCCTAGCCGATCGGATCATGATCGGACTCCATGCTAAAAGTACGGTGGTATTGGTATTGAGAGTGATTGTGGTTGATGTCTCTAATGAGATGGCCTAGCCGATCGGGTCGTGATCGGATTCCGTGCTAAAAGTATGGTGGTATTGATATTATGAATATTGGTGTTGTGAATATTGGTATTGTGAACATTAGTATTGTGAATATTGGTGTTGTGAACATTAATATTGTGAACATTGTTATTGTGAATATTGGTATTGTGAACATTAGTATTGTGAATATTGGTGTTGTGAACATTAATATTGTGAACATTGTTATTGTGAATATTGGTATTGTGAACATTAGTATTGTGAATATTGGTGTTGTGAACATTAATATTGTGAACATTGTTATTGTGAATATTGGTATTGTGAACATTAGTATTGTGAATATTGGTGTTGTGAACATTAATATTGTGAACATTGTTATTGTGAATATTGGTATTGTGAACATTAGTATTGTGAATATTGGTGTTGTGAACATTAATATTGTGAACATTGTTATTGTGAATATTGGTATTGTGAACATTAGTATTGTGAATATTGGTGTTGTGAACATTAATATTGTGAACATTGTTATTGTGAATATTGGTATTGTGAACATTAGTATTGTGAATATTGGTGTTGTGAACATTAATATTGTGAACATTGTTATTGTGAATATTGGTATTGTGAATGGTGATATTGTGAACAGTGGTATATCGGTCCTAAAGATCTCCCAACCAAAAATAATATTATCATCATATTTTGATTATCATTTCACAATGTTATCTTCATATTTTGAAAATTATTATGTTTTAACTTGGCGTTTGAATATCATTGATTGTTGATTGTTATTTTTATGGTTTTCTCTTTCTTACATTGGTATTCTATTTTGAAAGAGGACAGTTAGCTTTACATACTAGTACTATTCCATATGTACTAATGTCCCTTTTGCTGGGGGCGCTGCATCTTCAATGGATGCAGGTGGTTCATCAGCGGTGTAGCTTTAGTCCTCGTTAGCAGTTACTCAGCAGGTTTTGGTGAGCCCCACTCTATTCTGGACCCGATATCACTTGATGTTACACTTTGTGTCTTGAGGTATAGCCGGGGCCTTATTGCCGGCACTTTTATACTATTCTTCTTCCATAACTAGAGGCTCCGTAGACAGGTTGTGGGTGGTGTATGATGTTGGGAACTGAACATGAAATGTTGTTATTTGGCAAACATGTTTTCATTATATCTATAAACTCGTAATACTTTGGAAATTATGAACGAAGTTGCTAATGGAATGAAATGGGAGTTGTTAATAAAATATTTTCAGTGTTTGATTAATGGAGTGCAACTCCTCTTTATTCATGGATGAGTTTGGGTAGAAGTAAATCTAATAGACTTGCTCGACCGGGTTCACTCGGTTGAGCACCGGTCGCGCTCCCCGAGTTTGGGGCATGACAAATAGCCATCCTTATCTGTCCTATAGACACCCGTATCATTCCATAATAATAGCCACCAGTATCGCTCCGCCCTGACAATATCAACAGCCACCCCTATCGCTCATATAATCACCCTTATCACTCCACCCAGACAATATCCCAGCACACATAATAACAGCAAAATGCCACCCTTATACCCACCTAATATCAACGGTGGAATGCCACCCTTATATCCTCATAATAATAACTCAAATCACACAATAATTTATACTGAATATTATCACGACAACATAACAAAAATCAATTCATATCACAAATTGCCCAATGGCCACAACCAATTCCAAAGATATAACAAAATTAATTAATTTCACAACAAATAGCCCAAGGCTCCACACAATATGTATAAAACCTCAAAATAACAACATAGATGAAAAAGTAACCCAGCATAGGACAACACCTTCTTTAATCCAAATTTTTGATAAATATACTAACGCCTCTTTTTAAGCTTATTTAATTATATTTGCAGATGAAACATCCATAATAAAATTAATTCCAAGAAATATCAAATCAACAAACACACGAAATTCACATAAAAATTCAAGTGACAGTAACACCAAATTATCATATAAAATACAAATTCGACAAACAAGGAATGGGGCATGACAATTCAAGGATTTACTAAGTTCCAACACTTTTTCAATTTAATACATAAGGGCATCTATGAATTTCAACCAATATAATTTTCACATATAAACCAAGTACGTACTCGTCACTTTGCGTACACGGCTTTAAATCACACAATTTACATATAAGACTCAATGCCTAAGAGGTAATTTCCTTCACTCAAGGTTAGGCAAGATACTTACCTTTTGAAGTTTGGCCAATATTGCACAATCGCCTTCTTGCTTGAATTGACCTTCGGACAGATCAAATCTATCCAAATTAATTATACAGCTTCATTAAAATCCATCGGAAATAATTCTGGATAATAAAATGTCGATTTAAAATTTTATTCTAAAAAGTAAACCAAAGTCAACGTGGGGCCCGTCTCTAGGAACCTGAGACAATTTTCACGAAATCCAAACACCCATTCCGATACGAGTTCAACCATATCAATTTTATCAAATTTCGATAAAAACTCGACCTCCAAATCCTAAATTTTGGTTCTTGAAAAGTTTTCCAAAAATCTTGATTTCTTCCATTTAAATCCGAATGAAATGATGAATATAACCATGGATTTATGAAATATAATTACTTTCGGATATAGGATACTTACCCAAGTCAAAGTCGTGAAGAACTCCTCCAAAATTGCCCAAAATCGAGCTCCAAAATCTCAATCGAAAATGGCAAAGTGACTTATTTTTGGTCCTTATGTTTCTGCCCAGTTTTGCACATGCGGGCAGATTTGTGGCGCCTGCGAGCACTGTTCACGCTTCTATGTTACCTCCGCTTCTGTGAGTACTGTTCACGCTTATGCGCTGCCTCCGCTTCTGCAAGCACTGTTCACGCTTCTGCGAGAAAACCAGCAAGCTGCCAGCTTCGCTTCTGCGTTTTTACTTGCGCTTTTGCGATCGCGCATGTGCGTAGAAATGTTCGCTTCTACGAGTTCAAGCCAGACTCTGCCCGCCTCCCTTTCCAATCGCTTCTGCGATGAAGCCTTCGCAGAAGTGAAAGCATCAGCTGCTGCCCAGAAATTCTAGCACACTTTCTTCAAGTCCGAATTGATCTGTTAACCTCACGAAATCCACGTGAGGCCCTCAGGACCTTAACCAATTATACCAACATGTCCCAAAATTCAATACGAACTTAGTCTAGGCTTCAAACCACGTCAAACAATGCCAAAATTACGAATCGCGCATCGAATCACATTATGAGTTTTCAAATATTCCAACTTCTATATTTTGCGCCGAAACGTATCAAATCAATTCGGAATGACTTCAAATTTTTGCACACAAGTCATAAATGACGTAATGGAGCTGTTTTAATTTCTAGAATTGAGATCCGACCTCGTTATCAAAAATTCAACCTTCGGTCGAACTTTTTAAATATCTTCTATTTTTCAACTTTCGCCAAAATGCGTCGAATTGTCCTACGGACTTTCAAATCCAAATTCGGACGTACGCCTAAGTCCGAAATCACCATACGAAGCTATTGACATCATCAAAATTCCATTTTTGAGCTGTTTTCTCAAAAGTCAACTCTCCAGTCAAGTCTTTTCATTTTAGCTTCTAAAATAAGAATTGTTCTTTCAATTTAATTCTGAATCTTCTGAAAATCAAACTCGATGGCACATGCAAGTCATAATATATATTACAAAGTTTCTCAGGACCTTAAGTCACTGAACGAGGTGTTAATTCTTAAAATGACAAGTCGGGTCGTTACAGAATAATATTAATAAGCAAAAGGATAAAATAGTATTAAGCTTTTCAACAGAGTATAGTATCAGCTTTATCAGAAAATTTGTATCGTTTACAATGGTTGTAGAGCTCACTATTTATTGTTGCACCTAGGGAACAAAATCCTAGGATCAAGCCCCTTTTTAATGACAATTATGAGAGCTATTAAAGAATGTGTAATGGTAGGCAATGAATGCCATATTCTCTGTAACAGACTATGTACTTAATGTTGTAGAATATTCTCCATTAAATGCTACCGGGTGCCAGGCATTTATTTTGCCTTTATGAATGCCCTTCTTTCCGATAACAAATGAGATCATTGCCTTCGGACTTTATTGTCTTCTGTCTTCAGCTCCACATGTCGCTTTATCATGCGAGCGTTTAATATGAACATATATTACCATACACATGCGTTTCGATTTCATTTACAAATACTCCCTCCGTTCACTTTTACTTGTTCACTATACTAAGAATATATTTTCATTTTTACTTGTCCATTTTAGCAAATGAAGAGAAAGACAAACTATTTTTTCTTGTCTCGCTCGAATCATTAATTACTCATTTTCAAAATTATTTCCCAAGACTCTTTGAAATGCTATCATTATGAGGGGTTATAAGTAGAATACATACTACAATTATTACTTTTTAAGAGACGTGAAAAGTCCAAAGTGAACAACTAAAAGTGAATGGAGGGAGTATGCAAAGTGATTAATTATAATCTTATATTGTTTAAATAAAAAGGATTTTATGTTCTTTTTATTGATGGTGAGAAAGTTAGAAAGATATATACACATCAAGTTATTAATTAATACATTGGCAGAATAGCCTGGGAGGCCCCTGTACTTGTCCAGTTTTGTCATGCCGGAATTCGTACTTACAAGTTTGCCAACCAAACCCCTCTACCCTTAAAAACTGAGCATTTTAAACCCTGCTCATCCTATGTGGCATTTTTTTTACTGAAGTGTGTGTACTACATTCGTTTAAGGAGCATGAGGCCTACTCAGATCTCTTTTAAAATTCAATTATATGCCCGTTTTGTAGAAGGGAAACACATCAAATTATCAAAATACCAACGAACCAAAAAATGGGTCAACCGAAAAATCCTCAAAAATTACCACACCTCAAAATTAACCCATAAAGTATTTGGAAGCACAAAGTATACATCTTTTACCAATTAATCCTTTAAAAAGATTAGAGCTTTTTGAGAAAATAATCCCCAATTTCAAAAATCAAACAAGGCAAGACTTGTTAAAACTAACTTAGCATTTTGTCGAACACCTGGTGTCTGCAATTCTGCAGATTTTGTTTTTTGAATTGTTGTGACGATTGGTTCATTGTAGTTGTTGTTTGATCGTTTGGAATCAATCACTTGCTCAGTTGGAGTCAATTGGCATTGGTCTTGTTCAATTTGGACACTTGTAGCTCCATGCTCGACCAACTAGTGTTTGCCGGCCATATTCAGTTGGTTGGAGGAGACTATTCTGGCATTGATTTTGTCTGAAACTTGGTGTGTCGGTGGTATTTGAAGTGGAGAACAATCTCCCCTACTTGGAATCACTCGATTTGAACTAGAACTGATATGATAAATATCAGTTTTGCCCCGGCGAATTTTCGCTGCAGTACTCGATCCACCATTGTTGAAATCTGCAGCAACTTAGGAAGAAATGAGAGAGGCGCCTAGGTGGGGTTTTTGCGCAATGGTGAGACGTATATTTTGGGACTGGTCCAGTGGCTTTTCACCACCGGACGACGGCACAATGGCCATTTCGTCGTTGTTGTGTTACTATTCACAATAGTCATACCATTTGAGGGAAGGGATTAGGGGATTAATGTTTGAATTTTTTTATTTTTTGATTTTAATTATTTTTAATCTACAATGTGACATGGCATCTACACATTATTATATTTTGACGTGGCATTCAACGTGGATGAGATTATGTTACACGCACTGACAATCTCCTATTATAAGTATTTATTATACACGGTTTGAAGGAGTGCAAGTGTCCAATTGGCAAATTATTGAGTTTGGGGACCGACATGACAAAGTGTCACAAGTATATGTGCCATCTAATGCCATTTTTCCTTAATACATTTGATAATATACAATAATTTTTACACTAATATTATTTATAACTTGTTATGAAACTAAGCTCAAAGTAACAATATGAAACAATAAAATAGACAAAAGATCTAGAGAGGAAGAGAGAACTTTCTTATTTATTCCATGTATTCAAGTATATTTTTTCAAGCATCTACAATATCACTTCTCATCCTCTATTTATAGTATTACATAGAGGTATACCAAAGAATACTATAAACATGTCATTAAGCATTTGCGATCATGGAGGAAGATCACGGGGGAGGTTATGTAGTTACAATCACAACTCCACAAGTATTAGAGTAGTGGGGGTGATAGAGATGATGGAGAAGAGTAGTCGTTATTACTCCTTTGGTGGTTATGGACATCCACCATAAAGTGCCTTGTTAAAACCTTACTAAAAAGAATCCTTGCGGGAAAACAAATCTAGTGAAGAAAAAAAAGTACACATATCTAGTAATATCTTGTAATACGCATTGAGAGTTGAGTCATTAAAAACCTTACTAGGAAAACCCAATTGGGATAAAACCTTGGTTAAGGAAAAAAGAGTGCAGCGCGTATTTCTCCCCCTGATGAAAATTCTATTTGATATCTCAGAGACGACACATTCCAATCCTATATCTCAACTTTTCAAATGTTGATGTTGGTGTTGGTAATGCTTTAGTGAGCAAATATGCTAAATTATCATTTGAACTAACTTATTGAACATTTAATTCACCATTCTTTTGAAGATCATGCGTGAAAAAGAATTTTGGTGAAATGTGTTTTGTTCTGTCTCCTTTAATATATCATTCTTTCAATTGAGATAAGCAAGCAACATTGTCTTCAATATTATTAAAGTCTTCTTTTTCAAAGAAAAGTCACACATCGGTTGTGTGTTGAGTCAATTGCTTTATAAGTTACTACTATCTTGGCATGACTTGAATCAATAATTGACAGCCTTCATAGAATATCATAATATGATAAATACCCTCACATGCAAATAGATTGCTTAAAGAACGAACTTCAGCCATGCATTTGCTTAATCAACAAAACCTTGGCAATATTTATTAGAATAAATAAATCTATATCAAGGATTCTTTTTGCAATATAATACTAATCGTATTCCAATATCTCCACATAGGAATAAAACTATATCCCGCTATCATATTATTATACTCATGGTTCTAGTAAGATACATTAGTGCACCAATTGTAATAGACACAAAAATAAATCATGTACGCCATGATTGCTCTAATCCACATAAGAATTGCCTGAAGCTTTATTTAATAAATTTCTTGGAAACCTTAATATGCTTCAAAACAATTTAAATCATTCAATGATTTCCATTATACGCATATCAAATTTTTCATGTATTGCTAGATTAAAAGCCGAAAATGATTTCATCCACCACAGGAGAACATGTCTCCATATAACTAATGCCAGGATATTTAAGCGAAATCTTGTGCCACAAGTGGTCTTTATATCTATCGACTTGATTTTTCATTTTACTTCTTGCACAAGAACATATTTGTACCTCCACTGCTTTATACTTTTAGGTGTTTGGACTATTCGTCCAACTTTACATTTTCCACGTAAAATCAATCTTCATTGAGTATTTTTCATTTGGACAATCTTTTATCTGTCCAAATTCCATGACAGATTTGAGCTCAAGATCCTCATCAATATTAATAATATTTAGCGCTACATCATATCAACAATATTGTCGACGATCATTTTATATCGGTTACATCGTTGCCCAAATAAGACATAACTTATTGAGATATGTTTTTCTCATTATTTTCAGGTACCTGAGCATCTCCCATGAGGTCTTATGGCCTGTTATGTCGTGGTGCTCTTCTAGAGTACTTGCCTCCTTATTATGACCATCTTGATCATTTGCTCCTCTACTCCTCAAGAAGTTTTATCTTTGGAACCGATTAGTCTATTATGCTTCATACATGCCATAGACTCTGTTCATCATGAACTTTATTCTATCTGTAGCATTAGCAGCTGAAATATGACATTTAGCTTTGGGTCAGCCAATGTGTCTGGCAATATTTTGCAAATGAATTATCACTTGAACTTCAAGTTCGTACATCCCTAATCTTATTTGGGGACCCATCTTTGTGCGTTGTGGTGAAGTAATTAAATCATATAGCACATCCATATTTCTAGATGCAAATTATTTCATTCCTGACCGTGAACAAATTGTGATAGGGATAACTTATCATAACTTGACTAGATGCATACAAGTGCTGTTATATACTAAATAATACATCTCATACCAAATTTTATTTTGGGAGTTTTGTTCTCATAACCAATGGTTTAGCTATAATTGGAGGCATACAATTTCTGTAAAACCAACATTATCAAGATAAATCATCATAATTTATATTCTGGAACTCTGGTCTAATATTTTGAGCAAGCAACTTTGCAAAAGCCAAACTGCAAGCTGATAACAAATGCACATGTGACCATACAATAGATTCATCTATTAAAATTATATAATAGTAAACGATCCACATGGAATGTGACTGGGCCCATATATTCATGACATTTTATTCGTTCCAGAAATCAAGGGATTCAATCCCAACCTTAACTGGTATATCATGAGAATAAGCAGCACAAGAGAATTCTTGAAGAATATTCTATTTCTTCAATATATGTCAATGTAATTCTTAATTAATTTTTTGCATCATAATTGAACCGGGATGCCAACTGGTCATGCCAATTGATATTTGTTTCAGTAAACATCTAGTTTACTTATGGCATCTGATTCCATCTTCATGCTTATACTTGTGTAGTACAAATAGAAGAAAAATCAGATAACCTTTCATATTTACCCGATATGATTATAGTAATATGAAGATATTCAATCTTCCTTTTCATTTATAGTCTCAATATGCCAACCACTTTGGCTAATACATTTGAAACTCAAAAAGTTTCTATTAAGACTTACTACAATATCAATGTCATGAATAATTGTATTCATTCGGGTAGTAAAAAATTAATTCTTCTGGAGCTCTTAACTGCTTTTGTACTACAAGATATTTTATTACACTATCCATATAGTGAATGTCTCTTTCACAGAGAGAATCATATCATAATAATTGTAATGTTCAAAATTATTTCTTGCTTTAATTTTGCCTTTTATAACTTTGAATAAGGCATGACAAAATATTTTTTGGTGTACGACATGTACGCGACCAATGACATATCCATGTAACTACACAGTAATATTCATTATCTTTCTTTGTCTCAAACCTCCCTTAGAGGTGAGTTGTAGTATTTATCCAACCATGCATAAGTACATTATTATGCATAATCTTTATCACATATATATTTCCACATTCACTTTCAGGAATGAGTCTGCATTTGAAATGCTTACTACACGTCACATTTTCAAGGAATGGACGATATTCATGTGAACGCGTTTCGTATTAACATGACACATTGATACTTATTTCCTTCATCTTTGAAGGAATACTTTGAATTATTTTGGTCTTTGGCATGCTCACATTCATTGGTCAACCACTTGTCTTCATTTAGACTTATTATGCATCGCTATCACATTCATTTCAAAAATGGAGCAAATTAAGTGGGACAAGCTTTATGCTTTTTCATGAAAAATACATTATTTTTCTTTAGTCATCACTATATTTTTAATATGGTGCATTGGGACTCAAACCAACACCTTGCCCATATAAAGGCATGTTAGGCCATATTTAGTTGCGACACGAACCCAACTCTTATCATCATGGAGCATCGAGACTCGAACCCGATGTATTACCCTCATGGTGTGCTGGAACTTAAATCCACCGTCTTACCCTTAATCTTTGGCATAATGGGCCAAAATTCACTAGGACTCGCATTCGAGCCTTTAAAATATTATTACTTCATAATTATAGGCATAAGTAAAGTAAATTTCAAGAAGACATATATAACTATTTCAATCTTGAAACAGTTTCTGTGCAACAAAAATGCTCGTTAGGATATTGTATAAGATAAAATATGCTATGTTAAGTGATTGCATAAGAGAGTGACATGTGGAGCCGAAGGCAGATGATAACTAAAACCGAAGACAACTGTTTCATCTGTTAATGAAAGATTGGTGCTCATAAAGATGCAATAAATGCCTACCAACTGATAACATTTAATAAAGAATATTCAACAATATTTAATACACTGCTCGTTATAAAGAATTTGTCATTCATTCCCGCCACTACACATTTTTCAATGGCCTTTATAATTAACAATAAAAAGGGGCATGATCCTAGAACCTTGTTCCCTATTGCAACTATAAATAGTGAGCTCTATTATCATTGTAGAGGACATGAATTTCCTGGCAAACTTACGTTATAATCTATTAAAAGCTTTATACAATTTTATCTTCTTGCCTTTTGATTTCATTACTATTGTGCGCGGAAGCCCTGCCCCCGAACTACTATTTCTGCTATTTCATCTTCATCGCAAGGCTAAGTATTGTATATTTGTTAAATTCTCCTATTATTTCAGGATCAAATTAATTCACTTGTCTAGAAACCACTTATAGATTCAATTGTACCATTTTACGGGTAAACAATTTGGCGCCCACCGTGGGGCGTAGACAGCCGTGTAATTAAATTGGTCCTTGCCTCTTTTACTAACAAAAATTGATTATTTGTTCTTAGAAAAAAATCTCAGAAAATGGAAGATAATGGTGTTAACAACATAAACAATCTTGATGCTTAAGGAGACCAACCTCAGCACGAGGATTCAATCAGTGATACCCGCAATGAGGGAAACAATGCCATGCCGGTCCACGTCAAGCGGTACCTGCGACATGTTCGGGAGGCGACTCCTGATGATACTGAAAAAGAGCATGTTGTCTAAGCGGTAAGGGTCCTACAGGAGCAACAAGAGGTTATTCTAGGCCATCTCACACGACAGGATAGAGTTATGATAGAACCAATAATGCAAATGGACGAGGTCAAGTTCCTCCCGGTGATCCAGCAAATCAAACAACACAGAGGGTCAACAAAACCCCAAGGGGCGAGGTCGGCTTTAATGGTGTCGGGGGGAGCAGATCCGGTCACAACAACGAGAGCGATCTCTTCAAAAGTGAACTCATACGATTAATGAGGGAAGTGAACGCCCGCATGGACCAAATCCTGGGTGCACCACCGGTTCTAAAAGGACCGGACTCAAAGAAGTATACTCAGTTGTTGTAAAAACCAAGAACGATACCAGAATTGGTCCCGAAGCGGTTTAAAATGCCCGACCTGCCGAAATATGATGGGACTTCAGACCCTCAGGAGCATATTACCACCTATACAACGCCGGTGAAGGGGAACGATTTAGCTCCCCACTAGATCGAATCTGTTTTGCTGAAAATTTTTGGAGAGACTCTCATGAGGGGAGCCTTGACGTGGTATTCGCTGTTACCCGGGCATTCCATAGATTCCTTTGATATGCTCGCGGATTCTTTCATTAAGGCTCATGGTGGGGACAAAAAGGTGCTGTCCAGGAATGCCGACATATTCAGAATTGTACAAGGAGAGTCTGAGTTACTGCGGGAATTCGTAACCCGATTTTAGAAGGAAAGGATGTTGCTCCCGGCTGTTCCGGATGAATAGGTGACTGAAGCATTCACCAAGGGTTTGAATCCGAGAAGTTCTGATGCTTCCCAGAAGTTGAAGGAAAGCTTGATAGAATTCCAAACGACAACTTGGGCGGATATTCACAACCGGTATACGTCAAATATAAGGATTGAGGATGATCAGCTCGGCTTTCCGGCATCGGCTAAAGGTTGGGAGAATAATAAAGAAAAATCAAAAGATGATTTCGACACAGATAGACGGTCTTTAAGTGGCCGTTTTTTGCCTTTTAAACGGGCAAAAGGACGCGACACATGTTTTTGGTTGGCAGACAGGTTCGTTACCAATAGAAGAACTGATCGCGACTGAAACAATAGATCGCTATAGGACAAGGAAACATCAGGTTCTCGAGATCCTTCATATCCCAGACTTTCAGAATACAACTTCAAGATCAGTGTAGCAGAGTTGGTATCGGCTATGAGGAACATTAAAAAAAGCACGGTTCCCGAAGCCGATGAGATTCGATGCCAGCGAGAGGGATCCTAATTTGTGGTGCAAATACTAAGGGACGAACGACCACCGAACTAAGGACTGCAAACATCTGCGTGAAGAGGTGGTGACACTACTGAAAAATGTCCATCTCAGGGATTTCTTAAGTGACCGGGCCAAAAACTATTACGGTCGCAACCGTGATAACACGAAGCCCTCATAAATAGGGGAAGAACCCCCGCGCCAGATAATCAACATGATTTTCAGGGGGAACGAGATTAACGGGGTTAGCTTCTCGGCAGCAAAAAAGACGAAGGTAACAGCAACCCATGTCAAGAGGCTCCGGGAAGTCGCTGAAGACGACATCACTTTCACAGAGGAAGACGCAGACAGATTATTGCTACCGCACAATGACGCATTGGTAATTTATTTAAATGTATTAGATTTTAAAATCAAATGTGCTCTAGTGGATCCAGAAAGTTCGGCAATTATCATACAGTGGAGGGTATTGTAGCAAGCCAAACTTACCGGAAGTATCATTCCAGCCACAAAACTCCTCGACGGGTTCAATCTCGCAAGCATGACAACCCGAGGAGAGATCCTACTGCCCACAAATATCGAGGGGTGATGAAGACGACCCTTTTCGAGGTTGTGAACGGTTATATGGGTTACAATATTATTCTGGGAAGACCGTGGTTGCACGAAGTGAAAGCCGTACCATCAACGTTTCATCAGTTACTGAAATTCCCAACTCCCGAGGAGATTAAACAGATAAAAGGTGACCAACCATCGACAATAGAAATGAATGCGATTTCGGTCTCCAGTAGAAAATAGAAGGGGCATGCGGCATAGAAATCACAGGAACCGACGCCTGCTCCCAAATCAAGTGAAGTTAACCAGGGGGAAGAAGTGCCAGAATCTTATCAGGTGCCAAGATATTTCCAGGTACCAGAAGAGACGAACGGAACGAAGTCCACAACGGAAGAGCTTGAGCAAGTCGCATTATTTGAAAAGTTCTTAGAGAGGAAATTCCACTTGGGGATAGGACTGCAACCCGAGCTCAGGTATGGATTTATTGAAGTTCTTAAATTTAATGCTGATTGTTTTGCGTGGTTGCATGCGGATATGACAGGTATCCTGACGGAAGTGGCCGTACACAAGTTAAGCTTGGATCCCAGCATCCCTCCGGTAAGACAAAGGAAATGCCCTATTGCAGAGGCCAAAAATAAATTCGTCAAAGAAGAGGTAACTCGCCTACTTGATATAGGTTCGATCTGAGAGGTAAAGCATCCGGACTGGCTAGCTAACATAGTAGTAGTTCCTAAGAAGAAGAATAAATTTTGGATGTGCGTAGACTATAATGACTTGAATATGGCGTGTCCAATGGGCTCGTTCCCACTGCCAAACATCGATCAAATAATTGATGCAACGGTCGAGCACGAGTTAATGAGTTTCCTCGATGCTTATTCTAGGTACAACCAAATTAAGATGAACCCGGAGGATCAGGAAAAGACTTTGTTCATAATGAATTTCAGCACATATTGCTATAATGTGATACTCTTCGGGCTAAAGAACACTAGAGCCACTTATTAGCGGCTCGTAAACAAGATGTTTGAAAAACAGATAGGGAAAACCATGAAAGTTTATATAGACGATATGCTTGTTAATACTTTGAACGCAGGTGATTATCTTAATTATTTGCAAGAAACTTTTGACATCCTACAAAAGCATAACATAAAGCTTAACCCCGAGAAGTGTGCGTTCGGGTCAGCTTCGGCAAATTCCTAGAATTTCTGGTGTAACAAAGGGGGATTGAGGTAAACACTGATAAAATCAAAGCCATCGAAGACATCCCGAACTAGATATCAAGTGTAAAAGAGGTTCAAAGGCTCATATGGAGATTTGCCTCTTTGAGCAGGTTCACTTCCCGGTCATCATACAAATGCCACCGTTTCTTCGCGCTATTAAAAAAGAAAAATAACTTTGAATAGACCCCGGAATGCCAGCAGGCTTTGAGAGATTTGAAAAGGTACTTATAAAGGCCTCTGTTATTATCAAAGTCGAAGGATAGTAAAAAAATATTAATCTACCTACCAGTTTCGGAGGTAGGGGTAAGCACAATTTTAGTCCATGAGGACGAAGGTACGTAATCTCCCATTTATTACGTTAGCAGAATTTTAACGGGAGCAGAAACTCGCTACCAGCATTTGGAGAAGCTGGCCTTAGCTCTTGTAGTCGCCGCTCGGAAGCTTAGGCCTTACTTTCAATGTCACTTCATAGCTGTGGTGACCACCTTTCCCCTGCGGAATATCCTTCACAAACCCAAATTCTCGGGTAGGTTAGCCAAATGGGTCGTCGAAATGAGTGAATTTGAGATAGAATATAAATCTAGGACTGCGATTAAGTCACAAGTTTTGGCCGATTTTAGTCCAGGATTGCTGCCTCTAGCAACCAAAAAAGTAGTGATGGTGTCAGAATAGATATCGAGGGTTTGGATATTATTTACGGACGAAGCTTCCAACGTAAAGGGGTCTGGGCTTGGCATAGTGTTAACCATGCCTTTGGGAGAAACACTAAGGCAGGCCATAAGAATAGTCCTTTTGATTAACAACGAAGCATAGTATGAAGCTTTGATTGCAGGACTAGAATTGGCTCAGGGTCTAGATTCTGAGGTCATAGAAATCAAATGTGACTCCTAACTGGTGGTAAACCAGGTCCACGGGATCTTTGAAACCAAAGAGGAGCGCATGCAACAATATGTAATGAAGGTTCAGGCTCTGCTTCCTCGATTCTAGGAGTGGTCAATTACGTATATCCCGAAGGAAGAAAATACAGAAGCGGATGCATTAGCTAACCTCGGTTCGTCAACGAAAATGAAGAGATCGGATTCCGGGATGTTAGTACAGCTCATGCACTCGGATCTGGACGCAGATAACTACTATGAGGTGAATACGACTAATTTGGTCTGGGACTGGAGAAATAAGATCATTGATTACCTCGAACACGGGAAGTTGCCCGAAGACTCCAAGGCATCCCGGGCGTTGCACGCCAAAGCAGCATGATATAGCTTCAAAGGAGGTCAACTGTACAGAAAATCTTTCCAAGTCCCGCTAGCTAGATGCTTGGGAGCCTTCAAGCTAATTATGTTATGCGAGAAGTCCACCAAGGGATATGTGGAAATCATTTGGGGCGTAGACTCATTAGTACTAAAACGGGTAAGAGCAGGATACTATTGGCCCCGAATGGAACAAGAAGCCAAAGATTTCGTGCAAAAATACGATAAGTGTCAATGCTACGCACCACTGGTACATAAACCAGCAGAACCATTGCACTCAATTTTGTCTCCATGACCGTTCATGAAGTGAGAAATGGATATCGTCGGACTGTCACCAGACCATGGTAAGGTAAGATTTCTTTTAATTTTAACTGACTTTTTTTCTAAGTGGGTTAAAGCAGGTTCTTATCAGAAGATAGGCGAACGTGGGGTGGTGAATTTCTTGTGGGAAAACATAATTTGCAGATTTAGAATATGAAAAGATATATCCTGTGATAACGGGCTATAGTTTATAGGCGTAAAGATCACAAAGTTCCTTGAAAACTTGAAAATCAAAAGAATCACATATTCGCCCTACCATCCGAGCACAAATGGTCAAGCGGAATCAACGAACAAAGTGATTATACAAAATCTCAAAAAGAGGTCGGAAGCAACTAAAGGTAAATGGCTTGAGGAACTTGGCACATATAAGAATGGCAACCCAAAAGCAGAGAATAGAAAGATATTATATTCGAGGAGCCAACCTCCAATATTTCAAAGTGGGAGACTTGGTTCTAAGAAAAGTAACTCAAAACACCCAGAAACTCAACGCAGGGAAGCTAATCCAACATGGGAAGGCCCCTACCGGGTTTCAGCTGTCACCGGGAAAGGTTCATACGAGTTGGAGAATCTGGATGGAGAAAAGTTGCCAAGCAACTAGAATGTGGCACACCTCAAGAGATATTATTGTTGATGAACATCACTTGTACTGAAAGTATGTGCTGCACTCTTTTTCCCTTCGTCCAGTTTTTGTCCGAATTGGTTTTTTCTTGCAAGGTTTTTAACGAGGAAGCAACGGAAAGCATACTACGAAGAAGGTTTCAACAGCAACAATAAGACCTTTTAATAGAAAAACACACAAGTGAAGAACCACTCTAGAGCGGTTTGATAATCATTGGCTCAATAGCAAAATTCCCACCGGGAAATTAAGTTTGCTATCGAGCAAAGGTTACCCAACCGTTCACAAGTGCAAATTACTAGAGGATTGTTAGATAGTCTTTGG
>AWOL01S0008050.1:5673-22183 GCA_000715115.1 Nicotiana otophora | reverse complement strand
GTCTTTGGCTCGATAGCATAAATTCCTAAGGGGAAGTGAAGTTTGTTACCGAACTGAAGATTATCTAGCAATTCATTAGTGGAGTCCTCGAAGGTGCAAAACTTCCAGTGTTCTAATTCGCATTCTTCGCATTCAAACATTGGGGGAATGATATGAGGATACGGCAAAAATGGCTGCCACATCGATCGAAATACGAAAATCGAAAACATAGTTGATCATCGGGACCGGGGATAACGCAACCAGCCCCGTAGAAACAAGTTATATAAGTTAGCCACAAGAAATGAAAATTTCATTTTAGCATAACAAATGCTTATGTAGTTTTTGAAAATGGAAGGAATAAAGTAAAGTCCCTTTATTTCTATCTTGTTTCTTGTCTGAACGATGAATTGATTTTGTTATTTGAAAGTTAAACAAGTTACTTCAAATGTTAGTGCCGTAATGAACAAGAGACGTGATAAGTGGGGATTTTGGCTACTTATTAGCGTCTCTTAGCTTTTGTTTTAGTCTAAAAGCATCAAATTGTGTTCCCGAAGCTAATGAAATTGTGCAAAATTGTAGGAATGCTAGAAGTTGGACTCCCGGGATAAAATCCGGCTAAATAAGGAACAGTCTAAGCACAAGGCAATAAAGGGCACAGAAGCACACAATGTGCGGTCCTCCGAAGAAATTGCAGACCGTAGAATTTCATCTGCGGCCGCAAACAAAGAAGGAAAAATCTACAGGCATTTGTGCAAATTGCAGACCACACATGAATTGTGCGGCCATAAAAGATGAGCTTAGGGTCAAGATCAGAAAAAAGACCAAGTCCATAGCCTCAGTGAATTGCGGGCCGCACAAGATTGCCTTGTGGCCGCAATCTTAATATTGCGGACCATAAAAGATTGTCTTGCGGCCGCAGTTCTAAATTTGTGGACCGAAGAAAAGTTGTTTTGCGGCCGCAGTTCATAATTATGCGGACGCAGAACTCCAGCTCCTGCCAGATGAAGAAATATGCGGACCGCACATGGAATTGTGCGGCCGCAGAACCTCCCGAGGGTTATTCTTGTCAGAGATTTTCAGCCTTGTATAAATAGACAAGTTTCACAAAATCAGGTCAAGTTTGAACCTCTGCAATTACTGTAGCCATTTTTCTTTGCCATTTTTGGAAGTTTACTTTGCTTTGGTTATTTTACAATAGATTTAATCATTTTAAGATTTAATTATGAGTTTAATTAGTCTTTCTTCTCTATTTTCTTCAATCCCAAGTATGAGTAGCTAGAGTTTTACTAGGGTTGTGACCCAACCCTACTGTGTAAACCTTATGGGTATCTAATTTAGTGTTTGTTTATGATTGAATGTTTATTATTTAGCTTAGTTCATGCTTTAATTGTGGAATTAATGGTTGCAAACATTAGTTCTTGCCTATTTGACTTAGTCTCTACTTGAGAAAGAGAGACCTAGTCTAGGATAACTTAGCTAATAAGGAATTGGGTCAATCAAGAGATTGATTAACCCAATTAAAGGGTTCATCCTAGAGATAGTAATAACTCGACTTAAGCTTTTATTAAATGTTTTCTATGATACCCATTTGGTCTTGAAAAAATTAAATTAGGAAAAACCACTCTCTGACCGAGAGGTATTGAGTGAGTAATTTAGAGTTGATAGCTATAATACACCCCAATCAATAAAACAAGCATTAAAGTCTTTATTCCATCAGGCAGACACCTAGGTAATGGTCATAGCCCTAGGCTTTTTATCAATTTGGAAAAACCTCAAAAACAATTATCTCTAGTCTTCTTTCTTTATTTAGCAATCTTTAGAGTAAAATTAGAAATATAAAACAAATCTTTGTGTGGAAGTGCAATCTAGATAATTCGATCACTCACATTGAAATATATATCCCTAACTCCCATCTTAGCTCCCTGTAGATTCGACCCCGACTCTTAGTTGGGTTTCTATTATTGCAAACGACTGTTTCATACCTCTTTTGAGATGTGCATTTGGACGCAATCAAGACGTCCTCTTCAAGAGCACCATAAATATAAGAGGACCCTCTCTTATGAAAACCCTCACGATAATGGGTTGATTTCGGAAGAACTTGTGCCCGAAATTCAAATGCTTTCGGGGGAAAATACACCCAAAAGCCTTGCATAATCAGACGCAAACAATAAAACTTGTGCAAAATACCTAAGCAAGAAAGAACACAAATATTAAAACTTGCATAAATGTTCAAACAATAGAACACAAAAAGATTCATGCAATACTTGAGCAAAATATGTTTTTATTCACAATAAATGTGCCAAAACGGCACAGGTACAAAAGTTGGAAAAAGAAATGAAAAGCTAAACTACTGCATCTCCGGAACCTGGAGGAAGAGAAGCATCCGCGCCCCTAGGGGAAGTGGGTAGATTCGTCGTTGGCTCAATATCTTGACCCTCATAAGTTTGGCCTTCAACATCTTCGCCTTCCGGTTCCTCATCAGTTCCCGAGGATTCAGAACTGGAACCAAAAGAATCGGAAGTATCAGGCCCTACCGGGAGACTCCTTTTAGCAGCCGACTCTAGCTTACGGGCTTTAGCGATTTCGGCATCAAAGTCAATGACACCCGCTTTAGCCTCTTCCAAGGTTTTTCTCCTCATGATGTACATAACATATGTTTTTTCAACAACCTCGATAGAAAAGTTTTCCCGGGCAGATCTAATGGACTTGAGGCTAACGTCGAGTTTGCGGATAATAGAGCTAAAAATTCTATTATGCTCAATGGTCTTCATATACTTCTCCTCCAATTGGACATATTTCACCCCAGCAACAACAAGCTCTTCAGTTTTGGAGTTCAAGGCTGCCTCCAAATTGGTGAATCTCTCAGCAGAGGCAGCCTCGCGATCGGATGCAACAAGAACGGAACTATAGACTTAGCCTATTTGTCCATGGCCTTTTAAAATTGAACCCTCAGCGGGGTGATCTCTTGGCTAAGGGTCTCCACTTCTTGCTCGCTTTGCTGCAAACGAGCCTCCAATACAATAACCTCGGCAGCTTTGGCTTCCAGTTCTGAGTGGCAAGCAACAATTTGATCTCGCTCGATCAAAAGTTGATCCCGCTCGGAGGTAAGTTCTTCTTTTTCCCGAATCAACCTCTGGAGGCCCTCGGAAGCAAGGAAATTGGCCTATGAAACAAGAAAGGCAAACTCAAGATATTACTAAATTGAAGACAGAAAAAATGACAAAGGAAATGACGAGTGTACCGCTGCGGTGTTGTGTATAGCATTGTTCAACAAGCACTATCCCGAGAGAGCCTGTATCTTTACCCAATCTTTTTCTGAAGCCAAAGGCTTAAAATAGTTAGTAAGTTCCACCGACTAGATAGCAAATTGTATCTGATAAAGACCGATAGAGTAATGCTCTTCCTCCTTTGTGGATCTTCTGAGGGGGCAACATAATTTGCCCCAAATTCCCATGAATGAGGGACTGAGGGAGAGAAATATCCTCATCTCGGACAGATGCAACCGGTGGAGATGATGTAGCAGTTGTTGGTAGAAGAGTTGGTGAAGAAGGAGATGAAGCTGATGGCATTGAATGGTGAAAAACAGCTGCGGAAAATGCAGTGTTGTTTATTGGTTGCTCGTCAACCGAAGACAACAAGCACATGGTACTCAACCCTACAATACTGGGCCCAACGACTGGTATCCGAAAACGGGAGTTAGCATTTTCCATCATTTCAAACTCCCTAGAGCGCCGAGGCATCATCCTTAGTTGGTGTAACTAACTCAATAGATTGATATATCTGTTGAGTTGAGGAAGGTCGTCATCTTCTGTGTAGAGAAGCCCCCTCCTCGCTGGCTTCTTCATCATCGTCAATCATCACGGTATCTATGGCCAACCCGGGCGGAGGGCTCGTCACCCCGACTTTCGGAGATTACTCGGGGGCAGCATTCTTCGCCTTCTTATTCTTTCCCCCAGCTGCGGAGGAATGCCTTCTTTTTGGTTGTTTGTTCTCCGGCCGAGGACTCCGAGAAGAAGCATTCGCACCAGAAGCAGACCCGGAGACGCCTATCTGTGAAAAAGCCTTCTGTAGCAGCCTCGCTGCATCATCATGATCAGCCAAAACATCCTCCTCGGGGACGACAACTGAGCCTTGGGGTAGGCCTATATTCAACAAGATAGAAGAATCAGACAACTTTCTCATAAGAAAAGGTAAAGACAAGATGAGTTCAACTTATCATGATTTTTGGCCTTTCACCCATATTTCAAGGATAACTGTTTCCATGTACGGGTTTCGGGCGTAGTAAGGTCCAAAATTTTCTGAACCCATTGGTCCAAGCCCTCATCCCTAGGGGGAACCCACCGAGTCGCTGAGGCATGTAAAGGAAGAAAAGTTAATAATGACGAGGAATGGTCTTTAACAGAAGCAGAAGCAAACTATATACTTACGAGTGCAGTTCCACAATTCCGGGAAAGACGAAGCCGAGGTCGGGATAATGTCAATGGTGGCAACTGAAACAAACCATTCCATCTACCCACATTCGTTATCATCATCCATGCTAGATAGCGGTACATGGTGGCCTCGCTTGCTGAAGTTAATCATCCCCCCACGGAAGATCTTGGGGGAATAAAGGTCCATCATGTGAGCTAGGGATAGATCCTCCCTCGTTTCTTGGCACAAGCGCCAAAGACAAGCAATCTTCCTCCACACGGAGGGACTCACCTGTGCTAAACATACCTGGTAGCGAAGGCAAAACTCCATAATAACAGAGTCAAGCTCTCCACTCAAAGAAAACGTCTCCAAAGTGAAGGGATACATATAGAAATATGTAAAACTCTTATTGGGTAAGGTTACCCGCTCCGCCAGATCAGGAGCAATAATGTCTAAATCCTAGCAATGACAATCTTCTTTCACAGCAGGAATGCTGGAAGGATGGATGGAAGAAGGATATCTGCCAACGGCCCATGTACGAGGGTTAGTAGAAGAAAATTTCTCTTCGAAGTCTTTGGTTGTGACCAGACTTCCGGGGATGATGGTTCTCATTGTAGGAGGAGCAACTTCATCGGCCTTGCTTTTGTTCTTTGAGGAACTGAGATTTTTTGAAGAAGAAGCCATTCTATGTTAGAGATGAAGGAAATGCTTTTCTCTTATGAAGAGAATTAAAAGGCTAAAGAACAGAGTACAAGTTAAATGAAGAGAGTTTGGAGAATTACGAGGTGTGAATAAAGGAGGTTGATACATATAAGTAAAGGTTTAGGCGGCTAAAATCGTGACCATAATTACCTCGATAACCGGCAAAAGTTATGCTGAATCACGGGATGACACGTGTTCAGGACATTAAATGCAGAGAGACGTGTGTCTAATCAACCGTCAGAAGCTTTTCAGAGGAGGTCAGTGAAATCCCAACCAAAAAGAATATTTTTACCAACTTCCCGGTGACACAAAGTTATGTCATTGGAAAGCATGAGGACTATCTGTATAGGGTAAAATATGCTATGTTAAGTGATCGCATAAGGGAGTGACATGTGGAGCCGAAGGCAGAGGATAGCTAAAACCGAAGACAATTGTTCCATCTGTTACCGGAAAGAATGGTGCTCATAAAGATACAATAAATGCCTACCATCCGGTAGCATTTAATGAAGAATATTTTACAGCATTTAATACACTGCCCGTTATAAAGAATTTGTCATTCATGCCCGTCGTTACACATTCTTCAATGGACCTCACAATTAACATTAAAGATGAGCGTGATCCTAGGACCTTGTTCCTAGGTGCAGCTGTAAATAGTGAGCTCTATTATCATTATAGATGACATGAATTTCCTGGCAAACTTACACTATAATCTATTTAAAGCTTTATACAATTTTATCTTCTTGCTTTTTGATTTTATTACTGTTGTGCCCGGAAGCCCTGCTCCCGGAACTATTATTTCTGTTATTTTATCTCTATCTCACGGCTAAGTATTGCATCTTTATTCAATTCTCCTATTATTTCAGGATCAAATTAATTCACTTGTCTAGAAACCACGTATAAATTCAACTGTGCCGTTTTACGTATAAATAGATATAAGCCAATTTTTGTTTTAAAACAAAATACACAATCACTTTTATATTTTAATAAATTAATTAGGGGAAAGGTGCAGATAACCTATAACCACTCATATTTCAAAGACTATAAGAACTTCGCCAAAAAATCAAATACGGAGGAATGAGCCTTATATTTCCAGCAAAAATATTTAAGGCTTAATGCATAACCGTGACTATGATAAATTATAACCATAAAGAGTTTATATTGATTGTATATTCGAATGCCAAATTTGCAAGGTACTCTAAAATCGCCTACATATTTGATAATTTTACTTTCAATGAAATGCAACATGTGATGGTGAAATATTATTACTAAATTACCTTAATAATTATCTAACATAGTAGGTAAACTGTAAGAATATATATATATATATATATATATATATATATATATATATATGTTATAAGACGTAATTATTTTGTAAAATAAATGTCATACCACAGTGGCCGGCGCTAGTATAATTGAATATGTACTAGTAAATTATTTGTACATGCATAGTAATTTCATGTATACTATTACCTCTCGATTGCTTTAGTTGCTTGGAAAGCAGTTAAGCAAAGTGGCGGCAGAAAGTGTATTGATCTAATTCAATACAACTATTATAGGTTATACCCCGCTCTCAACCTTATAATCCAGCAACGAAATGATCATGTCTGCAATCCATAACATTAACTGATCCTTAAAATTTATAAGACTCCGAGGTTTCACATATTGGTAAAATGGTTAGAAATTCGTGCTAATAATATTGTAAAGAACAACAGTAATATATACAACTTAAATTAATAAAAATGCCAACTTAAAGTTAAATTAGTACTTAGTAGTATGAAATTTCAGAAGTAAGAAAAACATTACAACACACTCAACAAGTCACAAAGTCGCTCTCCCATTGTCTCTCTCTCAATCTCAATCTCCACTAGCAAATTGTCTAGAGAGATAAACAAACCCCAAAATCGCACCATTTTCAACTCTCTCTCTTTCTCTCACACACACAGAGTTCTATTTTGAGCTTAACACTGAAGAGATAGCAACGCAGCATTTTTGAACTCCACACACACAGAGACACTTTCCCTATAATAATACATACTATAAGTATAGACATAATCATCTGTTTATATACATTTTGTTGTATGTATGAATTATTCAGCGGAAGTGAGCTTACTGTAATAATAGAGAAATGTACAGATCGGAGCTGACGGAGGTTTCCGGCGAGGAAAGGTCGCCGGAGGTGTGTTCCGGCAATAACAGCGGTAATGTGCGACCGACGACGAGTGAAACGGTTTCGCCGTTGACAGTATCAGCTTCGTTCAAGGAAGGGAAGACTTACCGAAGAAGAACGTCGATGAGGCCAAGCCTTGACGCAGACGAGTTCTTAAACCTTCTCCACGGGTCGGATCCGGTGAAGTTGGAGCTTAATCGACTGGAGAATGAAGTAAGAGGTCTGTATTGTTAGCTGGATCCAATGTGATTTAGTGGCTATCTGTGTCCTTCTTTTCCGAATTTTTAATTTTAATCTTTTTGTTGCCTTTTACAGTTTTTTATTGATACGGTGTGTGAATGTGTCATTGTAGATAAGGACCGGGAATTATGTGAGGCTCAGGCGGAGATCAAGGCGTTGAGGTTCTCAGAGCGCTTACGAGAAAAGGCTGTTGAAGAGGTTTTGATTTTTTTGTATATTTACCTTCTTACAATGTGACATGATTTCAAAATACTACCTCAGTCCCAATTTATGTAATGTTGATTGAGTGGACACATAATTTAAGGAGGAACCAAAAACTTTTTAAACTTGTGGTGCGAAACTAGCCAGAAACATTTGTTTGATGTTAAATCACGTAACTAAGGATAAATTGGGAAATTTAAATTTAAATTATTTCTAAATTTAGAAGTGTGTCAATCCTTGTGGGGACAAACTAAAAAACAAAAAGTGTCACATAAAATGGAAGATAGGGATATTTTGATGCAATTTAGGTATCTAACTCAGTATTTTGGATAGCGTGCGGCGACAAATAGCAACGAGGGCCCGCTTTACTGAGGTGAGAGGTGTGCAGCGAAGCGCTCGCCTTTTTGATGTGAAGCGACAATTTATACAAAAACATAATATATATATAACTAAAAATTCAATAGATACTAGATAGTCATAGTAGATTCATAAACTAAAGTCTAAAAGTCTAAAACAAGCAACATCTATTGTTCTTCAAGATTTTCAAATTCTAGAATTTCATGAATGTTAGCATTATATTGGCTATCATCTTCTTCATCCTCGGAGTGTTCATCAATTAGGGACCGACTTGAACTTGCTATTCCTTTTCCCTTGTAATTTGAACTTGAAGAACTCCCTCTAAGACCATGGATATTCTTATCAACTCTAGCCGCCATAGAAACAGTACCCCAATCAAGATCATCTTCTACATACACTTGTTCATCTTCATGATTTTGGGAGGCTCCAGTTAACCATTCATTTGCCTCGTCAATGTTATCCAGCAAAATTGGATCAATGGTATCGCGAGCTTCATAACGTCGCCTCAATGTTCTATTGTATTTAATATACACTAGATCACTGAGACGCGATAGCTCAAGCCTATTCCTTTTCTTGGAGTGAATCTGCGAATAAATTGTTTAGATTAATTAATAGATACTAATAATAATACAATATAAAATATATTAATATAATAAATCTGCTTCTTACATGCTCAAATACACTCCAATTTCTCTCGCATCCAGATGCACTACAAGTTAGGCTTAGTACTTTAATGACAAACTTTTGCAAGTTTGGAGTTTGATGTCCAAATTGCATCCACCATTCAACTATAGAAAAATATTTTAAAAGTTAATAAGTATAAATCAAATAAATTAAATTAAAGTTATAAGGATATCTATATTAAAGTTAGTTACCTGGTGACCTTATGTCTCTGGCTCTAATGGCCGCCTGTGAACCAAATAGGCCTTCTGCTTGTGAGTACCTATCAAACTCCTCCCCTATTTGATCTACCATCGCTGAATTGGGGATCAACTTTTCAAGACACTCATGGTATCCAATCCACACCTCTGAATCCAAAGTTTCATCTTTAGTGTTTTTGTAAAATAATCCCGGGTTCAGAAGATGGCCTGCTGCTTGCAAAGGACGATGGAGTTGATTCGACCACCTGCTATCAATAATCTCAAAAACTTTCTCATATTTCCTAACATCTCCCTTAAATAACGCTGCAATAGTCTCTTTGGCTCTATCCATAGCTTCATAAAGATAGCCCATTGGTGGGTTTCTCTCCCCATCCACCATACGAAGCACCCTAATCAAAGGACCACCAACTTTAAGAGCCCGAACGACGTCATTCCAGAATGATGGAGAAATAAGAACTTTGGCAGTTTCTTTACCCGTAGCTTCCTTTGCATATCTATTATCTTTCCATTCATTTGAAAGAACTAGCTTTCTCAAGTTTTTCTTTTGCAAGTAAAAACTATGCAAAGTTAAGAAAGCCGTTGCAAATCTAGTCTTGGCCAGTCTCACCAAATTTCTTTCATTTGTGAATTTCCTCATCAAATTCAACAACAACGGCCTCTGACTGATGTAAGAATATACCTTGACGGCCTTAGTGAAAACTGTAAAAGTAAAAATAACAATTTTATAGTTAATACTTAATAGGATAGGACATAATAAGTATAAATAAAGTTAAAGCTTTAAAGATAACTATATTAAAGTTACCTGAAGTATATGCGTTTTCCTTGAATATGTCACCAAACATTAAGTTGATACAATGGGCAGCACATGGAGTCCAATAAATGTGTGAATACATAGCTTCCATCATCTTACCCGCACTAACATTCTCACTAGCATTATCGGTAACAATTTGTACAACATTTTCCTTTCCAATTTTATCAATAGTCTTTCTAAACAAGCTGTACATTTTGCTTCCATCCGTAGAAGAGTTGCTAGCATCGTAAGATTCAAGAAAAACACTTCCTCTTGGAGAGTTCACCAACACATTTATGAACATTTTCCCATTCTGTCCTGTCCATTTATCCATCACAATGGAACATCCAAACTTGTTCCATTCCACTTTATGCTCCTCAATAATTTGGTCTATCTTCTTCACCTCTTTTTTAAGATGAGTTACTCTAATTTCATGATAGCTAGGAGGCTTCATTCCTGGGCCATATTGTCCTACGGCCTCAATGAATTTATCAAAAGTTTTGTAGTTAACACAGTTGAAAGGAATCCCTGCATCATACATCCATGTTGCAAAGGCACTTACGGTGCGATTCCTCAAAATCTTCTTGGCTTCTAAACCTGAACCAGAATCACCTTTTCCCTTTTCTTTTTGTTTTGCCGAGAAACAAAGATTGAGAGGACCTTTTGTCACCATACGTGCCATCGCGGATGACCCATTAGAACTATTTGAAGATATCTTATGCGTTTTGGGGGGCGGAGGTCCCATTTCACCATCTTTATCCATTTCATCATCTTCATCAATTAGATTCATCGATGCTTCATAATTCATTTGAGTTCTTGTCATATTTTTCTTATCAACATATGCTTTTACTTCCTCCCTAACCTCGGGCGGACAAAGAGGACATCGTATTACATTTTTAAATCCACCTATCAAATGTTGCTTGTGACGAGTTATTCACCATGATATGTTTTTTCACAAAACACACATTTAATTGCGGATCTTGATGAGCCTTGTATAGCATAATTCCAAGCTATATCATTTCGTTTATTACTATCGGATGGCGCCATTTCAACGTTGTTTTATAGAAAAAAAATTATCAAGTCAATATGCAATTAATTATACTCTATAAGACTATAAGTCAATAATTGAAAAAACAGGGCAAACAAAACAGAATGAGCTACTGCCTCTGCAGTCTGCTCTGCCTCTGTTATTTTTGCTCGAAACAGAGCCTCTCGAAACAAAGCCTCTGTTATTTTGCCAAAACAACAACAACAACAACAACAACAACCCAGTATAATCCCACTAGTGGGGTCTGGGGAGGGTAGTGTGTACGCAGACCTTACCCCTACCCTGAGGTAGAGAGGCTGTTTCCAAATGACCCTCGGCATCCTTCCCTCCAAGAACTCCCCACCTTGCTCTTGGGGTGACTCGAACTCACAACCTCTTGGTTGGAAGTGGAGGGTGCTTACCCCTATTTTGCCAAAACAGAGCCAAAAAAAATTAAGAGAAGAAGAAAAAGGAAGGGAAGAGCCTCTGTATTTTGCTCGAAAAATAGAGCACAAAAACAAACCTCTGTTTCTGTTCTTCTCGACAAAAAACAGAGGAAAAAAATAGAAAGAAGAAGAGAAGAACAAGGAGAAAGAAGAAAGAAGAAGAAGAAAGAAAGGAAACTCAGAGAAGCATACCTGGTCTTTCAATAGCAGAAACTTGATGAAGAAGACGATGGCACTTGGCAGAAACCTCAAGCTTTCAGATGAAGAAGACGATGGCACAGTAATTGCGAGCCCTAATCGCGAGTTCGCGACCTTTTTTCAGATGAAGCTCTGTTGTTTTGTTCGAAGTTGAAGAAGCTCTGTTGTCAAGACTCAAGCCCTAATCGCGGCCATTTTGTTAAAGTCTTTGCCCCTTTTTTTTTTTTTTTCAAAATAAGCGACGCTACAGTCGCCTCTCGCGACACTGTCGCCTCTCGCTACACAAGCAGAGGCGAGCTCAATTTTGAAACGCAACGCAACAGAGGGAAAGTGGCGACACTGCCTCGCCTCACGCTATTAGCGCTGAGGCGAGCGCTATTTATAACACCGATCTAACTCCTAACGTGCTAATAAGACTATTATTATCAGCTTCAACACTAATATCCAAACACATTAATGCTTATTTATAAGATCAAGTTCAGCACCTAAGAGTGTTTTTCAACACTTGATGCTTCTCAGTTACTTTTAATCAACTAACCGAACAGTAGTATGTGAGTTATTGAGTATGCGCAAACGAAGAGGAAGTAAGAAAGTGATACCATTTTCACTTTTGAGGCCTAAAAAACTGAGTTCAAAGGTCAAGTACAATCACAGCTGAAAATTGTTTAATAAAGAGTGGCGTTGACTAAGAGAAGCATTGACTGTGAAGTGAAAAATAACTGCATTCTCTAAGTTTGACAAGAATTGTAGGAGTTGAAACAACTAGGACAGAGGACAAAATTTTGCTATGACTGATTGACTGTCTTGTTTCAGAAAAGAGTTTATGTTTTGTGCAATAACAGTGTATAAATTTTTCACACCATCAGCCATCAGGTTAAGCTGATACAATAATATGTAACTCATCATAAAAAACTGTGTATGGTAACTTGATAAATAGGCTAATAACTTGCTATAACCAGTTAAAATAAACTATTGATGTAAAATTTTATATAACACTGTCAGTGTATGTAACTAAAATTCTTCAGATAAATATATGGTAAAAGCATAGAATTCTAACTGTAATTCTATTTCTGTTTCTGGTGCCTTCAATATCTATCAGTCGGTTTCTCATCTAAAATTTACCATTTTGGAAAAAAGTCTTGTTTGATTGAGATTTTCTGTTATGTAACTGGATTTACTTTTGGTTTTTGTCTTAGTTTAGGAGCAACAGGATGCTGTTCATATTATTTGGATTCAAAATTTGAGGATTCATTAAAAAACCATTTGAGGAAATTGCAGTATTACCTAGATCTTAGTATTATCTACATCATCATACTTCTTTTTCTTTGCCCTTTTTGGGCATCTTGTTCCAAAATAAGAATAGCTTGTATAAATTCCACATCAATTGTTGAATACTGCAATGTACTCTTCATTGATGAGCAAGTCTAGCTTAGTAATGCAATCACATTGTTTTTTGGCAACATAGTTCTAGTGGTACCGTTGCATATTTGTCCCTTTAGGCACTTTGAGTTCGGTATATATGATGAATTCTACTGTGCTAATTTTAGAGCTATTCATTAGTGCTAAGAACGGGGCTGATACAGTTAATTGTTTTATATGATATTAGCTTACGGCCGAGTTGTCAAGGGTTGACGAGAAGCTCAAGCTGACAGAATCTCTTCTGGAAAGCAAGGTGCTATCTCGAACTCTTCCCTGTATTTTTTTTTTTATGTGCTTTCATAACTGTGGATACAATTCTTGCTTGGCAGAATCTTGAAATTAAGAAAATTAATGAAGAGAAAAAGGCATCAATGGCAGCTCAGTTTGCAGCAGAAGCCACCCTTCGAAGGGTTCATGCTGCTCAAAAAGACGATGATATGCCTCCAATTGAAGCCATTCTTGCACCCTTGGAGGCTGAACTTAAGCTTGCTCGTCAGGAGGTCTGTGGCAGTATTTCGCATCTGGCTGTGATTATGTATGTCCTCACCTCATAGAACTCATTCTCTGGCCTATCTTCTCCCTAGATTACAAAGCTACAAGATGATAATAAAGCACTGGACCGTCTTACTAAGTCAAAAGAGGCAGCTCTACTTGATGCTGAGAGAACTGTGCAGTCAGCATTAGCAAAGGCTTCTATGGTGGATGACCTTCAGAACAAGAACCAGGAATTGATGAAACAGATAGAAATATGCCAGGTACGTTGATCACAGAAATGGTGCTTCTGCTGTTATGAATGTTAGACCACCTTGTTGTTATTCTTTTAATTTCTAAATCATCCTTCTTTAATTATGTTTTTCTTACAAACATACATCAGGAAGAAAATAAAATACTGGACAGAATGCATAGACTAAAGGTTGCAGAGGTTGAAAAGCTTACCCAAACTGTACGTGAGCTTGAAGAGGCTGTTCTTGTTGGCGGTGCTGCTGCTAATGCTGTCCGGGATTACCAACGAAAAGTTCAAGAGATGAATGTAATTCATCCTAGCAAGACTTCAATAATATATATACTAAGTAGTTTTTATGTGGACACCCCCTAAATTAGAATGCTTCTACTTATCTATTCTACAGGAAGAAAGAAAAACTCTTGACCGGGAGCTAGCACGTGCCAAGGTAACCGCTAACAGGGTTGCAACCGTGGTTGCTAATGAGTGGAAAGATGCCAATGATAAAGTAATGCCTGTTAAACAGTGGCTTGAAGAAAGGAAGTTTCTACAGGTTTGATGGTTTTCCATGACTTTGCTCTATAAGATAGTCATAGGGGCATCTTATCCTAATAGAGCTGAATGCTTTCTGAATAAAGTAAATGAGCTCACATTGATCTCAGAAAATTTTCTGCAGGGTGAGATGCAACAGTTACGCGACAAGCTTGCAATCACTGAACGAGCTGCAAAGTCCGAAGCGCAGTTGAAAGTAATAATTCTGTCCAATAGAGGAAGCATTTTAACTTGTTTTTGATGCTATTTCTATAACTTATTTTTATCTTGATCTTGGTTATGTCCTCAGGAGAAATATCATCTGAGGCTCAAGGTCCTTGAAGATACATTGAGATCAACTAGCACAGGCGCTCGCACTACACCAGATGGTAGAAGTTCAAGCAACGGCCCTTCCCGTCGGCAATCACTGGGTGGAGCTGAAAACATCTCCAAATTGACCTCCAATGGAGTTTTACCCAAGAGATCACCGTCATTTCAGCTGAGATCTTCTGGGGCCAGTACAGTATTGAAGCATGCAAAAGGGACATCTAAGTCCTTTGATGGTGGTTCAAGATCGTTGGATAGGACTAAAAACCTTCTGAATGGAACAGGTCCAAATTTCAATAGCAGCAAGTCCTGTGATGGGACTAAGGATAATGAGACCGTGAACAGTTCATGGAAAGCGAATCAAGATGAAAAACACAATGACTCGCAAGTGACAGGAACAGAAGATACTGTCCCTGGAGTATTATATGATTTGCTGCAAAAAGAAGTAATTGCTTTGAGGAAAGCTGGTCATGAGAAGGATCAAAGTCTTAATGATAAGGACGACGCTATTGAGGTTAGATCGACTGCTGATTGGTGTCATGACTACCTTCACTCACTCTGATTTTCTGCAAAGTTTGATAATACTCTTGTGGTTCAGATGTTAGCAAAGAAAGTAGAGACTTTAACAAAAGCCATGGAAGTTGAGGCCAAAAAGATGAGAAGGGAAGTCGCTGCAATGGAGAAGGAAGTTTCTGCCATGCGTGTTGAGAAACAACAAGAAAATAGAGCCAAAAGATTTGCCAATTCCAAGGGCCCAGTGAACAGTTCTCAGCCACTTCCAGGAAGGTATGCATTCAATTCTGTCAACCAATTATATTAAATGAACTTCAAGTCAGTCTTTATCGCTAGTTATCTCGCAACCCCTTAGCTCAGACTTTACATTCAATTAATTTTTTCCTCTTTTTTCTTTTAATTTTTTTTAACTCCTATGTCTCATCCCTTTGTCATCCCTTCGAGGACTTAAGCCAATTTTTTCTTGACCCAAATAAAAGAAGAAATAGAAAAAAAGAAAATGAATCTTGCGGGATATGTTCAATATATCTTCTTCCCATTTGCCAGGAACTTAAGTCTTAACTTTGAATTTCTTTAGACACATGACTCCTCAGTGTCGCAATAACCAGTTTAAAGCATTCTTGGACTTTGGCCCCCAGGACTTAGCTCAAGTGATAAAGGTTGAGGGACTTGTGACTTAGGTCACAAGTTCGAGCCATGCGTCATGCGAACTAAGCCCGGTATTTAAATGGAGAAGAGTAGAAGGGCGGACCCATTATCCCCAAGTTTCGAAGGTTGGGGTTGGTCCTAAAGGTTGGCCCCAGACAGATTTCTTGGTCATAAAAAAAAGTACTCTTCGACTTTGAGTTCAGAACTTTTTTTTTCTTTCAAAGACAAGCGTGAGATAGCAAGTTGACCCCGGTTCTAAATGAAAAGTCTTTTGGGGCCACCTTCTGTGTGTCAGATTGCGTGCTTTGGCCGATTCCTTGTTTTACAAGCTACTTCTGTGAAATTACAAATTACTTTTCTCATACCCCTCCCCATATCCATCTCTATTTCAAGACGAGTCTAGAAATACCATTGTGTGAAATTTAGTGGTAACATGTTTAGAACAAATAATTTGAAACTTACTATACCTGTTAGGATTCACCTGGAGGTGAAAGTAGAATCACTATTACAAAACAAAGATGATTCAGGATTTAAACTTGATGGGTTCGACCTTCAAGGTTCTTAGCACCAAATTTTAGACTGACCCAGAATTTATTTTTTGTTGAAATTGTAGTAGTTTTTCGCATATATCTATATCCCGTGTCAAAATACTGTGTTCAGTTTGACTCATTGAATATAGACTGCATCCGCCTTTGTTACAGAATAATTAGGTTGTCTGCCTTGAAGCTGAATGAACAATATTAGGCCATCCTTGCAAATGATGTTATCTTATTTTACATTGTGGGAAATACTAGAAGATTTCTTGGACATGCCAAAACAAACGTGAGAAACAGAGACATTAGAGGCCTCCTTATCAGTCTCTACTTTTTTAGACATTTGTTTTTGTTTCTGTACTCCTGACCTAATGGTTATAAATCTTGTTAAAGGTTGGGGTGGGGGTGAGGGAGGGT
>AWOL01S0008048.1:0-27496 GCA_000715115.1 Nicotiana otophora | reverse complement strand
CATCGGTTGCTTAGCCTTACGTCGCCCTTCCAAGGAACTTCAGGAAGGCGCCGCGTAACATTCTGTATGGAAAACATTCTCACCCATGTCTCAAATGTTGCTCACTTTCTCCAAGTTATTCTGGCCGACGTCAAATAACTGGAATTTTGAAGCACTCGGGATTAGGACTTTGCTGATTCATAGCTTGTTTGGCCAAATTCCTGCGAATCAAAAGTGCTTATTTCATAGTGTTGAAATATTTAGCGAAGCTTTTAGAATAAAATAAGTATTTTTAGGTAGTAGTAGGAGCTACTTTTGAGAAGCTGAAAAAAGTAGTTTCTCCCCAGCTTGTTTGGATGGTTGTTATATATTGTATTGTATCGTATTGTTATTTTAAATATAATATTTGTTTTGATTGTTACTTAAATTTTGTTGTATCGTATTGTTAAATCTATTGTTGCGTAACGACGAAAAGTGTCACTTGTGGTAATGTCTTTTTCTTGCTTTTTTCTCTCATCTTACCCTTTCTTATTATTTAATAATAATATTTTATTATTTACCCTACTTTTTTATATAATTATTCTACTATGTATCCTATTTTTTAGTAATGTTGCAAATTTATTCTCCTTATTGTTGGTGTATGACATTATGAAATGATGGTAAATAATACAATTTACCCAATTATTGTATTCATCAAACAATACAATACAATGCAATGCAATACAATATGATATATTATAAAACGACATGTAACAACAATCCAAACAAGATAGAAGCTCTTTTTGAACGTTTGCCCAAGTACAAATTGATGCCTAATATTGATAAAGTATTTTTCAAATTTATTAGCGAAACACAAAGTGTTATCTGTAGGTGAAACTCTAGGACATTATCATGAAGTTTCACTTATGAAATTTGAAACTTCATGTCAATGACTATTTTTCAATTATAGAGCCAAAAGTGGCTAGTTCGCACTATTACAACACTTTTTTCTAGATGTACTAAATTTGTTATCATGACCCAAAATCCACTATAGGCCGAGATAACGCCCAACGTCGTCGTTAGGCAAGCCAACACTTAATTATTCATTTTATTATTTTTAAAATCATGAATCTTATTTAGATAGAGAAGTCGGTGCATTAAAATAAATCATAGTTACATACAATTTAGTTAAAATAATAAGTAAAAGTGTATGAATATAAACAATCCATAAACAAATTCTAGAACACCCCCAAAATGCGGTGTCACAAGTGCATGGGTATTTACTAGAAAGTACAATAACAATACAACATCTGTCCAGAATATAAGTTAGACAGGAAAATGTAAACAATTCTGATAGAGACTTTGTGTGATGCGGATCGTAATATGGGATGCAGCTCACCGTAATGTCCCCGTAATAGCCGCGCCTTTGCGCCCAAAAGACCACCAGAAATATAGATATACCTGCACAATAAGTGCAGAAGTATAGCATGAGTACGTAAATCAACGCGTACCAACTAAATATCTAGCCTAACCCCGAAGAAATAGTAACGAGGGGTCGACATCGACACTTACTAGTGGTCCAATAAATCAAGTACAATAGAAAGTAAACAAGTATGAGGCATGGTAAATAAACAGTGTAAACAAATATAGGTACGTGGTACAATCCTCCTCTGAACAGTAAATACAAGCTCTCAATTATCGGTTACCTCCTCAACCAGAGTATATATATAAAATAGTCCCCACCTTATAGGCCGTCACAATTCAAATCAAGAAAACTCACGGATACACCGGCTTCTTGTCAAATATCACGCACGATTCTGCCGAGGTGAATGACCCGCTCCCATAAGAGTGTTTCATGAAGTTGTCGAGGCGAACGGTCTGATCCCATAACAACAACAACAACAATCCAGTATAATCCCACTAGTGGGGTCTGGGGAGGGTAGTGTGTACGCAGACCTTACCCCTACCCTGAGGTAGAGAGGCTGTTTCCAAATGACCCTCGGCATCCTTCCCTCCAAGAACTCCCTACCTTGCTCTTGGGGTGACTCGAACTCACAACCTCTTGATTGGAAGTGAAGGGTGCTTACCATCAGAGCAACCCACCTTGTCAAAAGAATATTTCATAAAAATGTCAAGNAACAACAACAACAACAACCCAGTATAATCCCACTAGTGGGGTCTGGGGAGGGTAGTGTGTACGCAGACCTTACCCCTACCCTGGGGTAGAGAGGCTGTTTCCAAATGACCCTCGGCATCCTTCCCTCCAAGAACTCCCTACCTTGCTCTTGGGGTGACTCGAACTCACAACCTCTTGATTGGAAGTGAAGGGTGCTTACCATCAGAGCAACCCACCTTGTCAAAAGAATATTTCATAAAAATGTCAAGGCAAACAACCCAATCCCATAAGAATATGATACATGATACTGCCGAGGCGAACGACCCGATCCCATAAGAATATGATACATGATACTGCCGAGGCGAACGACCCGATCCCATAAGAATATGATACTTGAAACTGCCGAGGCAAACGGCCCGATCCCATAAGAGTGTCTTACATAATCCTGCCGAGGCGAACGACCCGATCCCATAAGAGTGTGTTATATAATCCTGTCGAGGCGAACGACCCGATCCCATTAGAATAAGAAGCTTTAACGGGTCCTTGACCCACTCACGAATATATGTGTGAGTCATGAAATTTAAGGAAGCTTTTCGATGAAAACGCACAACACAGGTAATATTCGTAGGGAAAGTACACTTATTCCGCAGCTAATCAAGTAGCCCGTCAATTCTCTTCAATAGCGAGTCTATCACTCTACGCAAGCCTAGTCTCAGGTCGTAATGCGAAATCAAGTAACTAAGCAGGCAATAATAACTCAACTAGTACAATAAAGCATGGCGTGAATCCTAGTCTACCCGAACATACTCAGGAATTCTAGCATGCGCACAGACACTCGTCACCTCATACGTGCGGAGCTCCCACAACATGTAGCATATAACAAGAATAACACCTACATGGTAATTTTTCCCTCACAAGGTTAGACATGAGACTTACCTTGCTCCGAAGTTCCATATCCGGCTCCAACGCCTCTCTAGCATTTCAAACCAATGTCCATCGATCCGAAACTAGTCAAACAATCATGAAAACCAATACAAATATATTCTTACATCATAATTAATTAATTTATAATACTTCTCAACTCCGCTCGATAAGTCAACAAAGTCAACCATCGGGCTCATGTGCTCGGATTCTGAAATTTTTTAAAGATAAACATTACCCATAATATTACGAATTCAAATATATAATTTATTCACAATTCCATATCCAATTTCGTGGTCAAAATTCAAAAAATATCAAATTCTAGGTTTTCTTCAAAAACTCCACAATTTCTACAAAAATTCATGAATTTACAAGCCTAAATTCGTGTATTTAAATCACAACTTGTAGATATCACTTACCTCATGATTGACGATGAAAATGGCGCACCAAAATCGCTCCAGGGTCGGCTCCCATGGAAGAAATGAAATGAAAAAGAGCCAAACCCCCGTTATTAAAAACATTCTGCCGAAGCCCTTCCCCTTCGCGAATGCGAAAATTCCCTCGCGATCGCGAAAGAAAACAACCAGCTGCCCAGAATTCCTCAATCGCGATGGAAAATCTCCACACACGATCGCGAAGCTCTACCTCCCAGAACTACACGCTCGCTAACAAAACTCCGCGTTCGCATAAGGCAAAAATCCTCGCCCATCATTCCTTCTCCGCGATCACGGTTCCCAAGTCGCGAACGCGTAGCACAAACTAGCAGCCCCCAAATTACTTCTTTGTGATCGCGTACATCACCTCATGATCGGGATGCACAACACCAACACCAGCAACCAGCAGCATCTAAAACACCTAAACTTGGTCTGAAACCATCCCGAAACACACCCGAGGCCCTGATAAGTAGGAATTTTGATAAATTATTTGTACTCTTTTACTTTCGTTCTAGCTCAAAATTACTTAAAGGTATTCTCGAAAACTGATGAAATATGCTTTCTTGCAGGAGTGTTGGAACATGAGTCAAAGAGATAAAAATCAACTCAAGAAGGAGTAATTTTGGACAAGGACCAAAACAAAGCTAAAAGGGCAAAATGCGGACTGCACAATATTGAGTGCGGCCGCAGAACATGAGGAAGCCTCTGACAAAATTTCCATGCAAAGTGCGGACCGCATAATTATTGTGCGGCCGCAGAAGATGAGGTTCAGAGAGATGGATTCTAGGGTCATGAAGAAGTGCAGACCACACAATTATTGTGCGATCGCGGAATCAAAAGTGCGACCGCACTCAGAAATGTGCGGTCCGCAGAAGTCTTGCATGTCCAAGCTAAAACTCGAGAGTGCGGCCGCACTCAAAAATGTGCGAACCGCGGAATTTGAAGAAGTGCGGCTGCAACCTAGAATTGTGCAGCCGCAGAAGTCCATCCTGGCAAGCTAGTGTCAAAGTACGGACCGCACAATAATTATGCAGCCGCAGAATCTCCACAGGGGCAATTCTGTCCGATAATTTTAGCTGGGTATAAATAGATCTTTCTGTCATTTTTAGGTTAAGTTTTAACTCCAGAAAATAGAAAGTCGTTTTCTTTACTGTTTTGGGCAACTTTGTAGTAGTTTATCATTTTAACATTAGATTTTCTTTTCCTAATCATCTATTATGAGTTTTATCTTAGTTTCTTCTTTAATTTCTTCATTTTCTCTGAGTAGCTAAACCTTTAACTAGGGTTGTGACCCAACCCTAGTATGGGTACTTAATGGGTGATTGAATTAGGGCTTATTTATGATTGGGTATATGATATTTAACCTAGTTTTTGCTTGAATTTGAGAATTGATGGTTGCAAACATTGATACATGCCTAATTGACTTAGTCTCTACTTGAGAAAGAGAGACTAAGTCTAGGAAAACATGTCTAACAAGAAATTGGGGTAAACTCGAAAAATTGATATCCCCAATTAAAGGGTCGAATCTAGAGATAGTAAGACCCGACTTGAGCACCTATCACTTGTTTCGTGAGATACCCATTTAGACTTGAGAAAGCCAAATTGGGCAAAATCACTCAAACTACCGAGAGGTATAGAGTGAGTAATCGTATGTGATTGCTATATTGTATCTCGACCAACCAAACATGCCCTAAAGCTCTCAATTCGTTAGGTAACCAACTAGAAGGAAGTTACAACCCTAGATCTTTTATAACCTGAAAAACAACAATACCAAAAACATCATCCTTTAGCTTTACAATTACAACATTAGCATAAGATTTAGAAGTAGAAAAAAAGCAACCGAATATGTGGAAGTGTAATCTTGGGCACGTCATATACTTAGACTAGGTATATGCCTAATCCATCATAAAGCTCTATGTGGAATCGACTCCGACTCGCGTTGGGTATTTATAATTGCATCGACCGCCTCACAATCCCAATTAGTGGTGTGATTTTGGGTGACATCAGGCCCCCGGGACCCTGTCCAAACACACCAACTAATCCCAAAACATAACACAAACCTTTTTGAGGCCTCAAATCACACCAAACAACATCAAAACTGCGAATCGACGATCGAAACCTCTCTTTAAACTTTCAAAATTCCAAACTTTGATGAACGTGTCCGAATCATATCAAAACATTGCGAAGTGATGCCAAATTATGCGTACAAGTCATAAATTACGATACGAACCTATTCCAAGGCTCAGAACCCCAAACAGACATCGATAACATCGAAATTCACTTCAAATTAAACTTAAGAAATCCTTAAACGTTTTAAATGCCAACCTTCCATAATAAGCGCTGAAATGCTCCCGGGTGACCCGATACTTAACCCGAACATGTGACCATGTCCGAAATCATCATAGAACCTATTGGAACCTTCAAATCCCGATTCCGAGGTCATTTACTCAAAAATCAAACCCTTGGTCAACTCTTCCAACTTAAAGCTTTCGAATTGAGAAATTTTCTTCCAAAATAACTCCGAACTTCCCGAAATTCAATTTTGACCACACGTACAAGTCATAATACATGAAGTGAAGCTACTCAAGGCCTCAAAACGCTGAATGATACGCTAGAGCTCAAAACGACCGGTCGGGTGGTTGTATTCTCCCTTACTTAAACATACGTTCGTCCTTGAACGTGCCAAAAACTGCTATGAAGTTGCCTCAAAATCACTACTCAACACATTGTGCGCCTACCTGTGCCACCACAACCCAGGTGAGCACATTAGCTCGAGCCAGACTGAAGATCCTCCTTTTTATTTTAGCTAACATGCCTTAGGACCAAATTCCAACATCCGAAATTCTCTACCAGGTTTGATTCCAACATACGATCACCGTATCAATCTCAACCCACTATACGAAATATGATCATACACCCATAATGAAACCACACGATGCACCGCATAATTCGTATGCCCATAATAACATCCTCCAACTGTGGAAGTTGCAAATCCACTAACCTGATGCCCATAGTATACCTCATATACTCATAAGCCCTAATCCAACCCTCACGATACTGTAACGATGAAACGACGTGTAGAAGCTCATAACCACCCACCAAACCAATAAATCGTGGAGTCCTCCGCTCAATAATAACTCTTGCCTCATTCTGAACTGAATAGTGACATTTTCCCCCTAATATACCTTATATAAATCTGATTGTACTGATTTCTGGTTCAATAACCTCGTCTTACCCAATACAAATTTGCCAGGCAATAAGCCGCTTCAAACACTAACCAAAATCTCATATACTGCCATTAATGCTCCAACAAGCTATTACTCGAATATGACAAATAAGGAAAAATGAACTCTTGGAAAAACAAACCCAGCCCGCATAACAAATAAAACGGTCGAACAGATGCTATGAACATTTCTCAGGGAATGAGAAACAAAATACACAAAAATAAATATAGGGAATCGTACTCAATATCTCACTGTTGCAGTGTGCAACCTGATCCACACATGATACCATTACGGCGTGCAACCCGATCCAAACATCATACTCGTGGTGGCGTGCCACCCAATCCACACATAACAATCAATAAAGAAATACCCATCGAGCCATATGCTCATACCTGCGAAATGCCCAAATATCGACCACAAGCACGCCAAGTGCATAAATGCGACCCTGGGGAGACGGATAGCACCACGCGCTACAAAAACTCAAGCACGACTAAGGTGCAATAACGACAAGCAACACAGGACCACAACACACGTGCGAATAATCAAGCCGTCTCACAACCCACATGGCATAATATAGTGTTACAAAGAATGGCCGACGACATGAATAACATCCAACACCCTAAGAGTCCTCCATAAGCAGTGCTATGCTGAATGAACACATCTGACCTGATCTGATGTATAGCATCATTTACATTAAGTCTACTAGCGGACCTCAAGCCGATCGCGATCATCCCATACTGGGACACTAACCTTCCAAGGATCCACAATGACCCTATTCATGAAACCTAAGAGCAACCATCAAATCCAGAATAACTCACACAGTCCACAACCAAAAGAATAAGGCGCCTCTCCGTCATTACCTATCCACTGGCGATAGTACCAAAATCTCCATATCTGATTTAAATCTCTAACAATCGAATCACTAGCACGTCACACTTATAGGATCTTCTCGTGGGATATTACCCCACAACCTTTCGCACCAGGTAGTAAAATCTAAATAGTAATGGTCATCGATCATGCTATTTCCATACTGCTAGTCAAGCATCCGCATTTCAATAGCCAACACTTCTTCCACAAAACAGACCATCCTCCGGCAACCCTAAATGGTGCCAACACATTCCAAACATATGGAATCTTCCCGTGCTCCTCCAAGCTCGTGACATTCTTATCGAAATCAAACCGCAACCTTGATCCTTAACTTCCAATTACTGCATCGCTCACCGCACCTATCATGCCACTATGTGAGAGCACAAGAATCAGATCATAACTTTTGAACCACCAATTGAATAAACACTTCATCATCTAGAACCCTTTCACTCAACACATCTTAGAGGAACATTTGCAACACGCAACCGAATTCCCATAACCGCGGAAAATGCAAACCTCAGGTCGTAGTCCAAACTGCCATAACTCTTCCGGGATCTATTTACACATCACATAACTATCAGAATCAAATACCTCCAAATTAATCAAATCATGGAGGATGTTTAGCCCGCACGTACATCCATAAATCACCTGTATTGTCTTACCACACCGAAGGAACCGACCCTTCCCTCAACCATGACGGTTCAACTCACTACTAACTCACTCAACTACTTCCAATTTACTCTTGACTTTCCCTTGAAATAATAATTCAATTCAAACATATAAGGGACCTCAAACAACACTCATCCCGAGTGACCCAAATCACAAGACTACTCGTCTCCATACCCACGATCCATCTCATACCCTCCTCATGTACTCAATAGTATTTGCAGTTGATACACCCGTTCTGAAAGAGCTCCTGCAAACCCAAAGTTGTTTCCTCCATCTCTCGAACATCGCACCGTATACCCGGTGACCTTCATGGAAATAATCCAAGTCTTTTTTACACTTTGCTGCAAAACTAGTTCCTTAGCTACACGACGAACTCGAAGATCCTTAGGCACCACACTTTACTTCTTGAACCCACTAGAACCATTATTAAGAGTCACCCACTCTGCTCTGATGTCGAGTACATAACCAAACGTTGATGCTCCGTTAGCACACGAACACTTTCACAGAAGCAATTGGATGAATTATTTTCCTTGTACATCACATCCACCAGAAGCATAAACTCCGAGTCATCCCAACACCTGCACATGAATCGATAAGGTGAGGTGTAGCACACATCCCTTAAGTCCTTTGTCCGAATTACCCTTGATGTTTCCTTTTCTTAGTCATAATTAATTCTACCAATGCACTGACAACCAAAAACTACACAAGCATACAACCGCGTGACCCAATCATAAACGGTGGGCTCCCCTACTTAGATTTACACTACAATCACATAGATCCAGACCCCCACAACGACCTCTTCTTCCCAATTACCGCTATTCCACACCGTCGCTCAACCAAATTTCTCATAATTTCTTGTTGGACTAATCATAATACATCCTAAATTATCTGCCAGTATCGTACACTTGACCTCCTAACCGTTGTACCATCTTCTTCAAGTGACCCAAGCTCACATCGCAGTACATTCATCCTTTGTTGGGCAGAAAGTAGAACTTTTCGTAGGCACCTTATCAAAATCACACAAGCGCTAACCTACTCACAGGAGATATCCCACATCCGTACCCTCATCTCGACTACCTCTAACTTCATTTCGATAGTCGCATCCAGTACGAAATCAACTAACCTCCCTGGGTCCATATTGATCCGCCATCCGTAAGAATCCGTTCATTCATTAACATTATCCGAAGGTCCAACAATATGTTACCAAGCCCTTCTTGCCATATTCAAAATTTACTAGGCATAGAAACCTCCCCAGAGATCATCTCCTTCGAGCCATCAACACTGGAAACGCCGATTCGATCCTAAAGTCGCAACACACAACCATCTCGGATAACTTCTTCTTAGGTTCCATCTCACCACACCGCGCCCAAAGGCAAACAAATGAAGACCAACATACCGATGAGCCTCAATGCATTCAATCAAAGACGGTGTTACCACAATATTAACAAGAATTCCTCCAAATTCGAAAGTCCCAAATCTCGACCATAGGCAACACAAATACTAGGCTTAAATGATAGAACACCTCTCCACACGGCGATGATAATAGCCCACTCGAATATATAAGGAGAAACTTCCTACACCACATATGCAGTACCATTACAACTCCTCGATGCCCAATTGATATGAAGCACTTCCACATCGTATAAGAATGAGTAGGAAAGAAACGGAGGCATAAGCCTTAATGGAATCAAATCGCACGGCGAGAAATCAAGAAGGTAAATGCTAATAACAGCCCTTTAGCCTCTCAAAGATAAGTACATACGTCTTTGTAACGATTCGCAAGACGCTACTAGACTTGCTCATGAATCGTGAGACCTAAATGAACCTAACGCTCTAATACCAAGCTGTCACGACCCAAAATCCACTATAGGTCATGATGGCGCCCAACGTTGCCGTTAGGCAAGTCAACACTTAATTATTTATTTTATTATTTTTAAAATCATGAATCTTATTTAGATAGAGAGGTCGGTGCATTAAAATAAATCGTAGTTACGTACAATTTAGGTAAAATAATAAGTAAAAGTGTATCAATGTAAATAATCCATACATAAATTCAAGAACACCCCCAAAACTCGGTGTCGCAAGTGCATGAACATCTACTAGAAGGTACAATAACAATTCAACATTTGTCCAGAATATAAGTTAGACAGGAAAATGTAAATAATTCTAATGGAGAATCTATATGCTGCGGATCGTAACATGGGATGCAACTCACTGTAAAGTCCCTGCAATAGCCGCGTCTTTGCGCCCAAAAGACCACTAGAAATATATATAGATCTGCACAATAAGTGCAGAAGTGTAACATGAGTACGTAAATCAACGCGTACCTAGTAAGTATCTAACCTAACCCCGGAGAAGTAGTGATGAGGGGTCAACTTCGTCACTTACTAGTGGTCCAATAAATCAAGTACAATAGAAAGTAAACAAGTATGAGGCATAGTAAATAAATAGTGTAAACAAATATAAGTATGTGGTATGGTCCTCCCCTGAACAATAAACACAAGCTCTCAATTATCTGTTACCTCCTCAATCGGAATATATATATATATATATATATATATATATATAATATAGTCCCACCATATAGGTCATCACAATTCAAATCAGAAAAACTCACGGATACACTGGCTTCTTGTCAAATATCACACACGATTCTTCTGAGGCAAACGGCCTGATCCCATAATAGTGTTTCATGAAGTTCCAAGGCGAACGACCTAATCCCATAAGAATATTTCATAGAAATGCCAAGGCGAACGGCCCAATACCATAAGAATATGATACATGATACTGCCGAGGCGAACGACCTTATCCTATAAGAATATGATACTTGATACTACCGAGGCGAACAACCTGATTCCATAAGAGTGTGTTACATAATCCTGCTGAGGCGAACAACCAGATCCCATTATAATAAGAATCTTTAACAGGTCTTTGACCCCACTTACGAATATACATATGAATTATCAAATTTAAGGAAGCTTTTCGATGAAAGCGCACAACGCGGAAGAAATTCGTAGAGGAAGTACACTTATTCCGCAGAAAATCAAGTAGCCCGTCAATTCTCTACAATAGTGAGTCTATCACTCTACGCAATCCTAGTCTCATGTCATAACGTGAAATCAAGTAACTAAGCAGGCAATAATAACTCAACTAGTACAATAAAACATGGCGTGAATCCTAGTCTACCCGGACACACTCAAGAATTGTAGCATGCGCACGGACACTCGTCACCTCATACGTGCGGAGATCCCACAACATGTAGCATATAATAAGAATAACACCTACATGGTAATTTTCCCCTCACAAGGTTAGACCGGAAACTTACCTTACTCCGAAGTTCCATCCAAAAATACCAAATTCTAGGTTTTCTTCGAAAACTCCACAATTTCTACAAAATTTCATGAATTTACAAGCCTAAATTCGTATATTTAACTCACAACTTGTATAAATCACTTACCTCATGATTGACGATGAAAATGGCGCTCCAAAATTGCTTCAAGGTGGGCTCACATGGAAGAAATAAAATGAAAATGAGCCAAACCCCTGTTATTAAAAACATTCTTCCTAGGCCCTTCCCCTTCGCGATCGCGGAAATATCCTCGTGATCGCGTAAGCTAACAACCAGCTGCCAAAAATTCCTCAATCATGATGGAGAACCTCCACACGCGATCGCGAAGTTTTACCTCCAAGAACTATGCGTTCGCGAACCAAACGCCGCATTCGCATAAGGCAAAAATCTCGGCCTATCATTCCTTCTCCGCGATCGTGGTTCCCAAGTCGTCATCTCGTAGCACAAACCAGCAGCCCCCCAATTCCTTCTTCGTGATCGCGAGCTATAACACCAGCACCAGTAACCAGCAACATCCAAAGCACCCAAACTTGGTCCGATACATCCCGAACACACTCGAGGCCCCCAGGACCCTGTCCAAATACACCAACCAGTCCCAAAATATAACACGAACCTGCTTGAGGACTCAAATCACACCAAACAACATCAAAACTGTGAATCGACAATCGAAGCCTCTCTTTAAACTTTCAAACTTCCAAACTTCGACGAACGCGTTCGAATCATATCAAAACATTCCGGAATGACGCCAAACTTTGCGTACAAGTCATAAATTATGATACGAACCTATTTCAAGGCTCGAAATCTCCAACGTACATCGATAACATCAAAATTCACTTTAAATCAAACTTAAGAAATCCTTAAAATTTTAAAATACCAACCTTCCATAATAAGCGCGGAAATGCTCCCGGGCGACCCAATACTCAACCCAAACATACTCCCATATCCGAAATCATCATACAAACCTATTGGAACCTTAAAATCCCAATTCCAAGGTCGTTTACTCATAAGTTAAACCCTTGGTCAACCCTTCCAACTTAAAGTTTCTGAATGGAGAATTTTTCTTCCGAAACAACTCTGAACTTCCCGAAATTCAATTCCGACCACACGTACAAGTCATAATACATGAAGTGAAGCTACTCAAGATCTCAAACTGCCGAATGATATGCTAGATCTCAAAATGATCGGTCGGGTTGTTACATTTGTGTTGACCCAAACTGATAAGTTATTTGTCTTTTGTTTTTATAATTTATCAAACCTCATACGAGAATCTGTTAGGGAACCTGATAAAATTGATTCCTCCGCGTTCAGAGCAACAAGTTAAATGTCTGGTACAAGTCTCATGTTATGTCTATGGTGGTCGGAAGGAGTAATTAGGTAAAAGGGGAATTAGGGATTAAATTAGGGCATCTGTTATCTCACGTGCAATAGATACAACACGTGCAATGAGTATTAATAAGCTGAACTGGGTAGTGGAAATCAACGATAGAGATAAGTCTCTATGATTAGTTAATATTGGACGGCCCAGGTCAATTCATTAATCCACTATGAATGAATCAACCCCAATTCAGTTAGGCATATTTTGATCGATAATTTCTCTTCCCTAAACAACTTCCTCAACTCTTCTTCTCATCTTTCTTCTTTTCTCTCTATTCAACCCAATTAATTCTTCATCTAATCCATATTCCATTTCTATTACAGGTGTGTTCAAGAGATTGAGAGCTCCATTTCCATATCTGTAATTCTATGTTGAATGTAGTTGATTAGTGGATGTAATAGAATTTAAATATTCAATAAAATTCCCCAACTTTTCCCAAATTCGATTTTTCAATTTCGTAAGAACATTACATTTGGTATCGGAGCCTGTCCTTGCCCACATACAGTGACAGTTGAAGAAACAAGATCTAAAATAATGGAGGAAAATTTCACGAAGCTAGAGTCACAGTTACAAGCCCACACTTCATAAACGAATTAAAAATCAGAATCTACTTATGTGAAGATCGATGACCTAGCTAGAAAAATTGACTTCATGATGGGGAAACTGATTCCCAATCAGGCAAGAATCCTAGGTAGTGCTTCAATGGAACCTCAAAATCTTGAAGAATCTGGAAGCAGATCGAGGTTGAACCAGTTTGCTCATTTTGGAGGGATGGAGGGAAATCACCAGGGTAACCACAACTCTAGAGTGGATTTCCCTTACTTTGAAGGAACTGGAGTAGAAGACCCTTGCTCTTGGCTTAGGAAGTGCGAGAGAAACTTCCATTACAATCACATCCTTAATCCATATCAAAAGCTCGAAGATGAAGTACTTCATTTGACTGGTAAGGTTGAAGCCTGGTACTTTTCCTATCAATTAAGTAAAGGCAATGTTAGTTGGCAAGAATTCTATGAGGAATTGTGTAGAATATTTCAAGATGCCAATAACAGCAGATTAGATTTGATAGGAGAATTTAAAATGATAGAACAAAAGGCACAGTTAATTACGACTTGGAAAATTTGAAGATTTGAAGCCATGGGTTCTTATCAGGAACCCTACCATTCCTGAGGATTTCTTCCTAGAGTTCTTTGTGTAAGGACTCAAAGAGAAAATAAGACACAGTTAAAATGTTGAATCCCTTTACATTAAGTCAAGCTGTGAAAAAGGCTAGGCACCAAGAAAAGGTGATTAAGTCTTGGAATAGAAATGGGGGATGTCTGGATATAAGGGAACAAGTTCACAAAGGGTAGTTCATTAGACAAATTAGAGTAGTACAACTAACAAAATAACAGGAGGCAACCCTTCAAACTCACAGACAAACAAGCTGTTTCAAACTAGGAAAGCTCAAGGGCTTTGTTACAAGTGTGGAGAAAAGTATCATCTAGGCCATCAATGTAAACAAAAACAAATCAACTCAATGACTGCTACCTTGGAGCAGGTGAAGGAGGAGTATGAAGAGCCCTTGGATGGAGAGAATGATGAAATCTTGGAGGTAATGGATGAAGCTGTCAGTCTCAATGCCTTGTCTGGGACTGAAGTGCCTAATACCATTACACTAAAAGGAGAATCTAAGAAGCATACAATGACCATTTTATTGGACTCAGGGAGTACTCATAGTTTCTCAGACCTTGAAACAACCAAGAAGATGGGTTGTGTGAGAAGGGAAGTCAATCCCATGAGGGGCACTGTAGCCAATAGGAACCAAGTTACACACTTGCCCAAGAATCAAATAGAAGATACAAGGGGTGGAGTTTGAAGACTCAGTCACACTTCACAGGTTAGGTGGGAGTGATATGATCTTGGGGGGGGGAGGGGGGATTGGATGAAATGCCGCAATCTTGTGTTGTTAGATTTTGTAGCCTACAAGGTGGAGGTGACTCACAAAGGCAAAAGAGTGGAACTCAAAGGCATTTACAGCTAGGCTGAACAGAAGAGCATGTCAGCTAAGAATGTCAAACAACTACTCAAGAAGGGGCAAGCACTTTGGGCATTTATTTGCTATTTCAGCTACTGAAATGAAGACAGAAGAAGAAGAAATACTGTAGCTATTGCCAATATTCTACAACAGTATGCAGATGTCTTTGCAGAGTGATATGTTTGGATTTTAACCACTTATTAGTACCTTCTTGCTCTAGTTTTAGTTCGAAAGTGTTGATTCTTGTTACCAAAACTAATAAAATTGTGCAAATTACAGGCATGTTGGATAATTCAACCTTAACGAAGAATTCTAACTCAAAAAGGAGTGTTCTAGCCCATAAAGACAAAAAGGAGTGCAACAGGCCAAAGTGCGGCTCGCAAAAGAAAGTGTGGGTTGTAGAAATACTTCTGTGGCCGCAAACCTGGTACCTGAAGCTCAGAGGAGTTTTAGAAAAGTGCGGTCCGCATGCTAAATGTGCGGCCTCAAAACAAGGTCGCACTGACAAGAATTCAAAAAAGTTCAAAGACTGTGCAAAATGACCAAGTGTGAAGCCTTGCCAAAAGTGCAGCCACAGGAGAAAAAGTGCGGCCGAAGAAGCTGAAGTGCAGTTGCAGACTGAATTGTGCGACTGCAGAAGTTCTCCACTTGCAGAAGCCAAGCAAAGTACAGACTGCACATGGAATTGAGCGGCCGCAGAACCTCCCGAAGGATATTTTTGTCAGCGAATGTTGGGCCACTATAAATAGATGGGAATAACTCTTTTAGGGCAAGTTTTATAGGTTTTTAAGCTGTAGCCGTTATACTTTACTATTTTGTGTAATTAGTGACATTTTTGGATTAAGAATTATTAGTTTTATCATTTTAATCTTGTTCTATGGCTTTAATTAGTTCTTCTTCTTTGTTTTCTTCAATTTCTTCCATGAGTCTCGATTTTCTCTAGGGTTGTGACCCAACCTAGTGTGTAAACCTTATGGGTGATTAATTTAATGCTTGTTTATGATTTTGTGTTTATTATTTAGCCTTGTTCATGCATTATTTCTAAAATTAATGGTTGCAAACATTGATTCATGCCTATTTGACTGGGTTCTTACTTGAAAAAGAGGGACTTAGTCTAGAAAAACTTGGCTAACAAGAAATTGGGATAGGTAAGGTTTTGGCTAGTCTAATTAAAGGGTTTTAACTAGAGATAGGAAAAATCCGACTTGAGCTCATATTAACTATTTGAATTGATACGCGTTTGACGACCAATTTTGACCCTCCCCTTTTAAATTAATTTATTTATACTTAATAATTTACAATAATTATTTTCAAAGTATTTTGTAATAATAGATATCTATTTTTCATAAATTAACCAAGCATTAGTTTTAAAATTAATCATACAGTATTAAAATTATGTAATTACAAAAATATTCACGATTTTTAAGATTATTAAAATAATTTTTATACATACGTTATATAGGCTCCATAATCAATCTGATAAATTACTCTTTAATTTCTAGTTAATTAGATTATTATGTAAAAATTCAAAAACTAGTGTTACAATGTAAAAAATAAAGTATTTTATAAATAATTAATTTCAAATAATTAGTAGTATATAATAATAATAGTAATTTTTGCCACATTTATTGAAAACTCTTAAATTTATTTAAATTAAATTCAAAAGGGGTTAAAAGACCAAGAGGCCACAATTGTAATTCTTGAATCAAATGTAAAATGGCCATTTTTAAAATTACTTTGGCCCAATTACTCAAGCCCTATCCGAAAATTACCCAACCCAAACACCTATTTCTTTCCCTGTTGGCAATCCAAGCCATCCCATTTGAACCAATCACAATATGCCATGCCACCCATCTCCCACCCTCACATAAGAAACACAAATAATCTGAACCATTGACCCAAACCATCGACGAACCATGTTATTTCCCATTTTTCTCTTTTAATTCCAACGCGTTACCAGATATTATCTCCATCGTTGGATCACACATGTCACAATCCAAAATCTGACCTATCGTGATGGCACCTATCTCAATACTAGGCAAGCCAAAAACATCAATATTTTCCGATTTCCTTTAAATTTGAAAATATAATATCTAAATTTAGCGGAAGAAAAACTCACAAATACATATATAAACACTCCCCAAAACCTAGTGTCACTAAGTACATGAGCATCTATTAGAAATACAAGTCTGGAAATTATGATCTATAATAGTCTGAGACCAAATGTAGTAAACAAGGAGATAGGGAAGAAGAGACAAGGTCTGCGAAACACGGCAGCTACCTCTGAATCTCCGGAAGATCAACCGCACAAGAGAATCAACTTGCTATGCCCAAAAACACATGGATTTTCACACGAAGTGCAGGGTGTAGGATGAGTACAACCAACTCAGCAAGTAACAATAATAAATAAGGAACTGAAGATAGTGTGAGCTACACAGTTATAGTTCATTTTCAGCAATTCTAGCAAAGAATAGACATGCTTTCAAATCCAGTAGTTTACGTCAAATCAATTTTATACAGTTCAAGTTCATGTAATCCGGATATAATATCTTTTAGAGAATTTCACAATAATGACAGATAGCAACTAAGTGCAACAACAAATGAAAAGCAAGTACAACCTCTCAGGGCAACAATCACTTCACTCGTCACAACAACTCAATCACTCGGCTCTCAGCCCTCAGCACTCACACTCAATGGGTACCCGCGCTCACTGGGGGTGTTCATACTCCGGAGGGGCTCCTACAGCCCAAGCGCTATAAGTAGGGGTGCTTATCGGGCGGATCGGGCGGATAATACGCTTAACGGTTTGGCTTATCGGTTATCTATTTTTAAATGTATTAATCCGTTAGCCAACCAATAAGATAGTGGGCGGTTTAGTATCGGATTAGCAATTATCGGGTGGTTATCGGGCAGTGTATCGGTTAAATCTAAGACTAGCTAACAATGAAAATTAAAATTATATGTAGTCCAACTTCAACCGATGAAATTAAAATAACAGCTTCTAGTATGAAAGTCATCCTCATATCTGTATCGTAGGACATCATTCTTATTTAAAAGTACTTGTTTTTGACTTTAATGAGATAATAATTTTGCCAGACCATCTCATTTCATATATTTTAATTGTATTGTTTGAAATCTGGACATATTTAAAGCTAAAAATTGTACCATACATTGTTAGCTAAAATAAAATATTTTTGCAGAATCAAAAGAGGCTAACAATAAAGAGTGGAAGCCTCGTTTACGATCATAATGCATATCCGTTGGTTTGTAAAAAATATGCAAGATTCATTATTATGCTTTGAATTGCAATTATATAAACCTCACTTGTTTTTAAAAGGTAATTTTTAAGGAGATTAAATTTTGTAACATAGTAAAAAATGTAACTACTTTTCACAATATGTTGTAAAACTTTATTTAATAAGAATTAAGAATAAAAGAGAAATAGTATAGGGAAAAAATACCCTCCACAAATGCACAACAAAACACACTAGACTGATGTGACGCATGTATACAAGAAATTTAAATGATTCTTAACGGGTTAACGGTTTATCCGATAAGAAAATCGAGTAATCCGTCCCCAACCGTTAAGCCGTTAATTATAAAATCTCAATCCGGTCACCATCCATTACCTCGATAACCCGATACCAATAAACTAATAAGCCATCGGTTCGGTTTGGTTAATGGTTACGGATCGGTTTTGAACACCCCTAGCTATAAGCACGGATAACTCACGTGCTGCACGGACAACTCACATGCCATAGTATAAATATCTGGATCCGCACGGACAGCTCACGTGTTGCACGGATAACTCACGTGCTATAGTATAATATAAGGATCCGCACGGAAAATTCACGTGCTATAGTATAATATCTCACAATCAGGCCCTCGTCCTCACTCACTCATAAATCTCTCCAGTCTCTCGGGCTCTCAATTATCATGAAATCAGCCGAGACATCAATGATATAATGCATCAAATAATGAATAATAGAGACTGAGATAAAATAACAAGTAAATTGTGACCGAGTACAAAATAATAATTTAACAGATAATTCAACATGTACACAACATCTGTGGGTCCCTACAGTGCCAACACATAATCTAAACATGATTTACAGTCAAATTCCTACAACACATAGAGAGCATATGGCTAACAACAAGTTATTTAACTTTACAGTTTCACGGGACGGACCAAGTCACAATCCCCTCGGTGCACGCCCACACGCCCGTCACCTAGCATGTGCATCACTTCCAAATTAATCGCATGACACAAAAATCCGGGGTTTCATATCCTCGGGACCATATTTAAAACTGTTACTTACCTCAATCCGAGAAAATCTCTACTCCGCAATGCCCTTTCCTCTCGAATCGGCCCCGAGCATCCTGAATCTAGCCACAAGTAGTACAATACCATTAATATATGCTAAAGAAATCAATTCCACAAGAAAGATACTAAATTGGACTCAAAACCGGAAATCGACTCAAATTCGAACCCCGGGCGCACGTCTCGAAATCCGACAAAAGTCACAAAACCCGAAATTCCATTCACTCACGAGTCTAACCATATAAAATTCATCAAAATCCGACATCATTTGGTCCTTCAAATCCTCAAATTACTCTCTCCAAAATCCCAAGCACTAATCCCTTATTTCACTTCAAAAATCCTACTAATTAGGTGAGAAATCAATGGGAAAACACTATAGCTAATGATAATAGAGCTCAAGCAACTTAGCTCAGTGAAAAACCTTGAATCCCCTTCAAAAATCCCTTCAAAATCTCCAAAGTCCGAGTTACAAATGATGGAAATGAGAACAAATCACAAAGTCCTCAATTAATACATTCTGCCCAGTGAAGTCGCACCTGCGGTCCTTTTTCCGCTTTTGCGATACCGCACCTACGGAATTTCCATCGCAGGTGCATAACTCACTTAAGATCCCAGGTTCCGCATCTGCGGCCAATCTCTCGTGCATGCACTTGCGCACCTGCGCATAACGCTCCACATCTGCGAAGCCAGTCATTTTCCTCCCTTCCGCATCTGCGCCCCAGGTCTCGCACCTGCGGGCTCGCAGAGGCGACAACCTTCTCGCACCTGCACCTTCTGCCCAGCTCCTCCAATCTCGCATCTGCGATCACCCGCTCTCTTCTGTGGGCTCGCACCTCCGATGAGACATCCGCATGTGCGATTATGATAGCTGAGTTCAACTTTAGCAATTCCTCCAATTTCCAAACTTGTTCCGTTAATCACCCGGAATCACCCCGAGGCCCTCAGGACCACAACCAAACATACTAACATATCCCACAATATCATACAAACTTAGACAAATCATGAAATCACTCAAAACAACATCAAAACACCAAATTACACTCGGATTCAAGCCTAAGGACTTCTAAACTTCTGAATTCCACAAAAGATGTCGAATCCTACCAAACCACGTCCGAATGACCTCAAATTTTACACTCAAGTCAAAAATAGCACCACAAACCTATTCCAACTTCTATAATTCCATTCTGACCCCGATATCAAAATTTCTACTACCGACCAAAATCGCCAAAATTCTAACTTTCGCCAATTCAAGCCTAATTCTACCACGGGCCTCCAAATCTCAATCCGAACGCGCTACCAAGTTCAAAATCACCTAACGGATCTAACAGGACCATCAAAATTAAATTTTGAGATCGTTTACTTATAAGTCAACGTCCGATTGACTTTTTCCAACTTAAGCTTCTACTTTAGAGACTAAGTGTCTCAATCTACTCCGAAACCACTCCGATGCCGAACCAACTAACCCGGTATAACACAATATAGCTGAAGGACTCAAAAAGAAGCAGAAATGGGGGAAACGAGGCTATAACTCTTGAAACGACCGGTCGGTTCGTTACATCCTCCCCCACTTAAACATACGTTCGTCCTCGAACGTGCGAGGAGTTATTTCCAGGCCATCAAATCACTATTCCATCTTACCATGCATGAACCCGGGGGTGATCTCATGTCACCCTATTCTATATAGGCCTGACCACACAACATAACTGAAAATCATTAATTTAACCTTAGCCCAAAAACTTTGGAGCCAAATTTCTAACATCCAGAATTCTTTTCAAGACCCGAATCTCACATCCACACATTGTATAAGACTAAACGAGCTGCATCGAGCCATAACTAAAACCACAGATATAATCAACTAATATTTTACACAACTCGCATGCTCGTGGAACCATTCCTGATCACAGTAACTACTCCAAAACCAACCAAGTACTAGTATTAGACCCCATATCGAACCAAACATCACCCCAAAACTTCGTACACTCATAATAAAAGAAACAGGTAGAATCTCGTAATCTCTTATCAGATCAGCACGTCCACGTCATGGAGCTCTCTCGCTCCACCCAGAACCATAATCCTTTTTTTAGCCGACTTTCAGTGCCACCTTTCTAAATATACAATAATCAAACCTGACAGTACCCATTCTGGGTCCAATGACCTTATATTATTAAACACAACTATCCCACAGACATGCCATACCAATATAGCTTAGAGCCATAAACCGTGCCATCCGTGCGCCAATACGCAACAATTCAAATGTATTCAGTCATGAAAAATGACTCAAATGAGAGAATTGCCCCGCCAGATTAACAAATACCGCCACAAAGAAATGCTAAAAATCCATCACACACCGAAAAACCATCACACGATTCTAACGCAAGGTTCATACCTTAACATAACTCTGCTGCAATACGTGCCCCCATCCAAATACTGGTCCATATTATCTACCTCGAGCCACCCTGCTCAAAATCAATAACGACGGAGAGGCAAATGACAAAAATGCAACACAAAACCTGAAAGAACATAACCAATACGCAATCGAGCATGCAATACCCAAATACTCATCTCGCTCAAATACTGCCATAAGGCCCCCAATAGATCTGCACCATGTATGTATATAACCAATGAAACACAACTTCTCATAGCATGGAAGAGTAACTCACAGATCATTTCAGACCACGAATAAGTTCAATATCAACCGAATGGTACATCACTCAACAATAGCAGTAGGGAGCCAACCAGTCAAACTCGGTGTAGAATACACATCCTAATTGGGCCTACCAATGGGTCCCAAATGAACGCTGGTCACCCAAAAATAGATAAATAATCCCCCAAAAGCCAACAAAGACTGAATCATAACACATACTATCATCTTTCTAGCTTTGGCCATGACTTCACAGTCCACAACCATGAAACAATCTGCTCCTGAGGACTCCCAGTCTCCAAATCCATAGAACACATGAATCACCATATCTGATCCCAACTCCACTGCCGAATGTCTAACACATCTTTCATACACGATCATCCCACGAGAAATGCTTCTATAATTCACCCGTGCCATATAGTAAAATTTGAATATCAACAGTCGATCAACCAGGAGAGTGTCGCAATATCAATGAAGTATCGATGAATCAAAACACACTGCCCCTTTCTGAAATATATACTCTCATCAGGCCATACCGATTAATAATATCATTTACCTAGTCATCTGAAATAGTCCATGCTGCCAACGAATTTATGTCCTTCCCCTCAAAACTGAATCGTGACCTTGCACCTACAAATCTCAATCCCACACAATACACCGTGTCTACCATGACATCATGTGAAGAGTACAAAAACCTCATAATCACTCTGAGTCACAAGTAGAATATATACCCGATCAATCAGAAACCTTCCATTTGGTCTCCTCCCGGAGAAAATCCCAATACGCAACATATTCCTCACGCCGGCAGGAAATATACTCTTCGAGCAGTGGTAAAAACCATTGAGAACTCTTCGAGACCCATTTGCACACAACCAAGCTATTAGAACCAAATCTCTCTAACTCAACCCAGCCACACAGGTCGCCAAATCCAAGAGTATTTCCACAAAGCACCTGTAGAAAACCCCCACATCATAAGCACCCAAACGAACCAATCATATCTATTACCATGTTGTCCTATTTCTTCGAGTCCCTTCCGAATTTGTTTTTGACTGATACTTCTCCTTTCTAAATCGCCACGATCTTTAGCCACAACTCACCCCACAAACCTTAGCATAGAACCACAACGCCCTATGGCCCTTAAGTAGTTGTATTCTTCTTAATCACCTTCATAAATACCCCAACTGTAACACTCACTCTGAAAATACCTTATGTGAATTTAAAATTGTTCTTCTTACCTTACTTATACTAAAGTGTAGAATCCATAGTCATACAAAATTTCCGTAAGCCCAGGCACCATCAAAGTCAAATCTCAGATTTATTTTTCCATGCACAAGTCCGGAGAAATTCTCAATTGCTATATAAAAATCTTGAACCCATTAGGACCTTCTAGAGAGTCCTCCACTCTGCTCAAGTCTAAATTGCACCGCCTGAATGGGCTGAAAGACACGTGCTACCTTAGCTTGACCACATTTAAAGAAGTAACCATGCCTTAACCTCACCAATCAAATTCATACTTCGTGCGTACTACATCCAACAATAATAACTCGATCATCCCATGATTTTCATATACTCATAAAGTGCAATATAACCTGGATTCAGGAATTTACTTACCCGAGTTATCCTCAATCTCCACCTCTGTAAGTCATAATTAAACCACAAGTATGCCTCATACCAAAGCTACAATTTAACACATAACCATGAAATTAAATTGTCCATAGCAGGCTCCTCCACTTAGCCTTAAGCTGCCATTATATAAAACCAGAACCCGCAAGGATTTCCCTTTCTCAGTTACCAAGATCTCGCACCGTTAACCCGCCAAACTTTTCGAAGTCTTTTGTTAAGCTTTTCATGAACATTCTGAATCATCAGCTACAGTCACACACTCGACCTCTTACCGGCTAGCAAGTAATATTCCTCGCAGAAGCTTCATCAATATCACGCCACCGCTAACTGCTCACTGGAGATAACCCACCTGTAGAATTCCTTACCGACATCTTGCAACGACACTGCACTGGTGCAGCAACTACGTAATCAGTAAATTCTCCTGAGCTCGTGCTCGTCCACCATTTATGTAAGTCTGTACTTTCCCTATTGACATCAACTGAAAGTTTAACAATACCTTCCGAACTCAAGTCATATTGCGCCTGAAATGATAATCAAATCTTCACATCTCTCTTCATTTTAAACAAACCCATTTCTGCCATATTCAATCTTTCTTCGTACAGTAACCATCACTCCAAATAAAGTTTGTAGGCCAAATCACTTTCTATGACAATTCCAAACCGTTCTATATTTTCTCAAGACACGCGACTACCCCACCATATAATCCATATGCTAATCTGCCACTCTTACTTTGGTTGAATCATCTCCTTTAAGAAACTTCTCAACCTCTAATTCTCCTACTTGACCTACTAGTACTTTAACCACCGCGAAACACTTCCCATCATGTCTTCCCTCATACTTTGCTGCCCAACTATTGCATCAAATCAAAATGCATCTATGTCGCACCTGGACCAATAAAATGTTACCGACTCTAAGCCTCTTCGAAGATCATCTTTATGAGCCATCAACATTAGAAATGCCCATTCATAACTACAATTACTACACAATCACTTACTCTTCTTGAGTCTAAACTCATTGACAAGACATGAGAATTTAATTTGCCCCACAATTTAACAACGTGAAAGATCCTTCAATACACTCACAACTTGAGACTATACGTCAAATCAAGACAGAAATCAAGTATTCAATAGCAAACTCTTGAGTCATAAGCAAACTTTATTCGTCATATTCAACCCATCTGAACACATCTCGCAGTCACATCATACTTACCATATAGCCATTCACTTGCTCATCGAGCCACAAATCCTACGCATGGGGATATTACCGGATATAGGGGTTCCATATGTACAAGTTCGCACAACCAAAACTACAGAGCCTAAGCTGCAGTCTAAACCTGTCCTCCAAACTGGCCCATCATGAAAACATAGAATACACGTCTTGAACCTCGTTCATAGAATCACAAGCCAGCGATGCACAACTGATATTGAGTGCTCATACGCGCATACGAAATGCGTGGAAGGAATTCAAAGAGTTATGTTTCAAGCTGAATCAATTTTGCATGATAGAATACAAGAAAGTGAAATTTTTCTAAGGGTTCTGCAGCCTCTCGAAGATAAGTACAGACGTCTCCGTACTGATCTGCAAGACTCGACTAAACCTGCTCATGACCCGTGAGACCTATGTAACCTAGAGCTCTGATACCAACTTGTCACGACCTAGAATCTGACCTGTCGTGATGGCGCCTATCTCAATACTAGGCAAGCCGAAAAGATCAACATTTCCTGATTTCCTTTAAGTTTGAAAACATAATATCTAAATTTAGCGGAAGCAAAACTCACAAATACATATATAAACACTCCCCAAAACCCGGTGTCACTGAGTACGTAAGCATCTATTAGAAATACAAGTCTGGAAAATACGGTCTAAAATAGTCTGAGACCAAATACAATAAACAAGAAATAGGGAAGGAGAGACAAGGTCTGTGAAACATGGCAGCTACCTCTAAATCTGCGGAAGATCAACCGCACGAGAGAATCAACACCCGCTATGCCTAGAAACACCTGGATCTGCACACGAAGTGCAGGGTGTAGTATGCGTACAACCAACTCAGCAAATAATAATAATAAATAAGGAACTGAAGATAGTGACGAGCTACACAAATATAGTTCATTTTCAGCAATTCCAGTAAAGAATAGACATGCTTTCAAATCGAGCAGTTTAAGTCAAATCAATTTTATATAGTTCAAGTTCATGTAATCCGGATATAATATCTTTTGGATAATTTCACAACAATGACACATAGCAACTAAGTGCAACAACAAATAAAAAGCAAGTACAGCCTCTCAGGGCAACTATCACTCCACTCGTCATAACTACTCAACCACTCGGCTCTCAGCCCTCAGCACTCACACTCAATGCGTACCCGCGCTCACTAGGGGTGTTCAGACTCTGGAGGGGATCCTACAGCCCAAGCGCTATAAGCACGGACAACTCACGTGCTGCACGGATAACTCACGCACCATAGTATAAATATCTAGATCCGCACGGACAACTCATATGCTGCACAAACAACTCACGTGCTATAGTATAATATAAGGATCCGCACGGACAACTCACGTGCTGTATGGACAACTCATGTACTATAGTATAATATCTCATAATCAGACCCTCGGCCTCACTCAGTCATAAATCTCTCCAGTTTCTCGGGCTCTCAATAATCATTAAATCAGCCCATACAATAATGATATGATGCATCAAATGATGAACAATAGAGACTGAGATAAAATATCAAGTAAAATGTGACTGAGTACAAAACAATAATTTAGTAGATAATTCAATATGTACACGACATCTGTGGGTCCCTACAGTGCCAACACATAATCTAAACATAATTTACAGTCAAATTCCTATAACACATAGAGAGCATATGGCTAATAACAAGTTATTCAACTTTACAGTTTCACGGGACGGACCAAGTCACAATCCCCTCGATGCACGCTCACACACCCATCACCTAGCATGTGCGTCACTTCCAAATTAATCGCATGACATAAAAATTCGGGGTTTCATACCCTCAGGACCCGATTTAGAACTGTTACTTATGTCAATCCGAGCAAATCTCTACTCTGCAATGCCCTTGCCTCTCGAATCGGCCCCTGAGCATCCCGAATCTAGCCACAAGCAGTACAATATCATTAATATATGCTAAAGGAATCAATTCCACAAGAAAGCTACTAAATTAGACTGAAAACCCGAAATTGACTCAAATCTGAACCTCGGGCCCACATCTAGAAATCCGACAAAAGTCATAAAACCTGAAAGCCCATTCATTCACGAGTCTAACCATATAAAATTCATTAAAATCCGACATCATTTGGTCCTTCAAATCCTTAAATTACTCTCTCCAAAATTCCAAGCCCTAACCCCTTATTTCACTTCAAATATTCTACTAATTAGGTGAGAAATCAACGAGAAAATACCATAGATAATGATAATAGAGCTTAAGAAACTTACCTCAGTGAATAACCTTGAATCCCCTTCAAAAGTCCCCTCAAAATCTCCAAATTGCTAGTTTAAAATGGTGGAAATGATCAAAAATCACGAAGTCCTCAATTAATACACTCTGCCCAGTGAAGTCGCACCTGCGGTCCTTTTTTCTCTTCTGCGACACCGCACCTACGGAATTTCCATTGCATGTGCGGAACTCACTTAAGATCCCAAGTTCCGCATCTGCGCCCAATCTCTCGTGCCTGCGCTTGTGCACCTGCGTATAACTCTCCGCATCTGCGAAGCCAGTCATTTTCCTCCCTTCCGCATCTTCGTCCCAGGTCTCGCACTTGCGGGCTCGCAGATGCGACAGCCTTCTATCACCTGCGCCTTCTGTCCATCTCCTCCAATCTCGTATATGCGATTACCCGCTCGCTTCTGCGGGCTTGCACCTGCGATGAGACATCCACAGGTGCGATTATGACAACTGAGTTCAACTTCAGCAATTCCTCCAATTTCCAAACTTGTTCCGTTAATCACCCGGAATCACCCCGAGCC
>AWOL01S0008047.1:13256-25009 GCA_000715115.1 Nicotiana otophora | reverse complement strand
CGCTTGTGCACCTGCGTATAACTCTCCGCATCTGCGAAGCCAGTCATTTTCCTCCCTTCCGCATCTTCGTCCCAGGTCTCGCACTTGCGGGCTCGCAGATGCGACAGCCTTCTATCACCTGCGCCTTCTGTCCATCTCCTCCAATCTCGTATATGCGATTACCCGCTCGCTTCTGCGGGCTTGCACCTGCGATGAGACATCCACAGGTGCGATTATGACAACTGAGTTCAACTTCAGCAATTCCTCCAATTTCCAAACTTGTTCCGTTAATCACCCGGAATCACCCCGAGCCCCTCGGGACCTCAACCAAACATACCAACATATCCCATAATATCATATAAACTTAGACAAATCATCAAATCACTCAAAAAAATATCAAAATACCAAATTACACTCAGATTCAAGCCTAAGGACTTCTAAACTTCCGAATTCCACAAACAATGTCGAATCCTACCAAACCACATCCGAATGACCTCAAATTTTACACAAGTAAAACATAACACCACGAACCTATTCCAACTTCTATAATTCCGTTTCGACCCCGATATCAAAATTTCTACTACCGACCAAAAACGCCAAAATTCTAACTTTCGTCGATTCAAGCCTAATTCTACCACGGGCCTCCAAATCTTATTCTGAACGCGCTCCCAAGTCCAAATTCACCTAATAGAGCTAACGGAAGCATCAAAATTAAATTTCGAGATCGTTTACACATAAGTCAACGTCCGATTGACTTTTTCCAATTTAAGCTTCTATTTTAGAAACTAAGTGTCTCAATCCACTCCGAAATTACTCCGGTGCCGAATCAACTAACCCGGTATAACACTATATAGCTGAAGGACTCAAAAAGAAGTAGAAATGGGAGAAACGGGGTTATAACTCTCGAAAACAACCGGCCGGGTCGTTACAACACAAATCCAACGGTTCCTGTATTTCCCAAACTAATTTATTTAAAAAACATAAAGCCCCGATTTATCAGGGCCATTGATCAAATGATCAAATGATCCATATTCCATCTTACACTCTTAACTTTAGAGGTCGATCCCCAACTACCCAAAACCCTAAATCATTTCCCTCTGACCTCGTCGCCTCTCTTTCCCTTTCCCCTCTCTTTTCTCTCAACCTCACAAACCAAATCAGTCACCAAACCTTGCACAAATTAGTGGAAGGTCACAAATTGATCAGAGATTTCATCTCTTTTGCCTTATGAATCCAAGAATCTCGCTGTTATTTCCCCATTTGTTCATTAAATCTGAATCATCATATTCTAATCCCTTTAGATTGAAACACCATTCCGTCTTTGCTCTCAAATCCAATTGGCAGAGTCAAGTCGCTTTGTCCCTAGGCTATGAAGTTTGAGACCATATTTCCATTCTCGTTGATGGAGATTCAAAATCCCAAATCCAAAACCCTAGACCAAATCGTGCAAGGGTTAAATCTCTGAAACCCTCATCTGTTTTGTTAAATCTATGGCATGCATGAACGTTTCTCAGGGTTATCATGATTATTCTTGGTCCAGAGGTCAAGCGAAGCGACCTTTAGACATTAAGGCTCTTACCTGATGTTTTTTGCCTTAAACGGTCGACTTCTCTCCTCTCAGGTAGACTCATCACTATTTTCCCTCTGTGTTCTCTGATTTTACCTCTACTTTGCTATCATCAGTCGACTATCGTCATCTTCCACTATCTGATTTTGAATACTTTGAAACCCTAGAGCCTTAAATGGCACTATAAATAGGGCCTTTAGTGTTCTCATCTACAACCACCTAACACTAAAGAAAAACACACATAGAGACACGAATGCTATCAATCATCTAAGAAATTTAGAGTTCAAAAGCCTAGGTTTTCTTACTGTTCTTTTCTTTTCATTTGCTGAGTGTTGTCGTTAGTTCAAACTTGAGGTTCCTGGGGTCTTAAGAAACTGAGAAAGAGCCTTCGTTTGGTCTACTGCTCTAAAGAAGGTCAGCACATCTCTCATCCTTCTCTTTTGTTCATCTTCTTTGAATGCTACAAATATGTTAGTTATATTCTGAGGATTACTGTTGTTTTACGATTTTTGTGATCGGCATGTTAGTGCTTATGTTTTGTTAGTTTAATGTCCGCTTGTGATTATTTGTCCTATTTTTTAGTCTTTAATCGATGATTGATCAAACCATTAAGTGATTCCTGCTTATTTTTGTTCCTGAGTTTCCAACAGTCTGCATGTTTGAGTTATTATGTGTTTATGTTCACATGAACTTCAAAACTTTTCATTGATCTGTGGTGACCTTTACCCTTATATGTTGCATCTCTATAGTTTGTGAGTCTTGAAGTTGAGCTTATTATTTGATAACCATGACAGAGATGAATTTGAAGGTATTTAAGTTTATATCATCTATCATTTAGCCTTAAGCATGAACTCTAAGTGTTTATATGTTTTGCTTCTCTACCTATGTTTGTTAAACTATTTCTGAGTTGCCACTATGGTATTTTTATTTTGTCTAGTTACTGTTGCATCTGTTGACCTAGTCTTGTTTGAATTAAACTTTCTTCTCTTCATGAATCCCAATAGTCCTATTGTACACATTTGTTAAAAACTGAATTATTTTCCTCATAGCACAATCATGATCCTGTTTCTTTTCTTTATTATAAATGGCTGATAACTTATTAGGCTGAACATGGTTGTTTTCTTGATTTGTTAACATCTTCAGCTGCATATTCAATCTAAAACTTACTTGTTATAATACCTCCCTGTCTCTAATCCTTTTAGGTTATCATTGGTCTTTGAAAAGCTGACATGCATTTTATCTTTTAAAATTGTCTTCCCTAAAAACAGGACATAGTTGCTCTGCTATAACCAAGTGATAATTTGTGAAAGCAGAAGCATGATCATTTCATACTTAGATATTAATCTAGACTTAGGTTTGAGTTAAACCTGTTTTAATACAATGCCTCTTCGTTATCTGTAAATCTTTCTCCTCATGTCATGCTTAACCTGACTCCATAAATGTGTAAAGCTTCCCTGTCTGTATGAAAGTATTACTTCATTTGAAGTGTTCATATAACTAACTAAGTATTGCATGTTCCTGTTTTTCCTGATTTCATGTCTTGTCCAGAACTACCCCAGCCCTTTCCCTACTGTTAGATTTAAAACCAAATATGATCCCTAAAATATTATAAGGACCTTTGCTGATGCTATCTGAACATGGTGATTTGTTTGAAGCTAACACTATTAGAAGTATGACTTTGTTGAAGTCCTTAGGGATTCCATGTTTTAATCTATAAACTTATAGATCTATTGAGAGAGTTGATCTTGTCCTAGATATCTTTGATAACCTCTGTAAATGGTTAGCCATGATTGTGTTGCCTGAACCTTCATTGATGACCTTTAAAGTGTTAAAGTAGTATTATCAACCTATGTATGTGCTAAAAGCAAACCAATCAGTTCACACTTGATTTGCTAGAAACAAGAACCTCTGTATTTGTTGAGTTGTTGTTGTAACTTTGCCTTTCCTTAGTCTAAGTCCTATGGAGCTATCTCAGGTAGATTTTAAGGGGTGCCTAACACCTTCCCCTTAGAAGAACAAGAACCCTTACCCATAATCTCACAAGTTTGCAGGCCTATAAGGAATATAACCTAGTAATTAAATAGGTACCCTAGTATACCTTTAAATATTAGGTGGCGACTCTCTTTCATCAATAACAGAGAAACCACAAGTTGAATCCTATCTTGACTAGTGCAAAATAGGGTGCAACATATGCAATTGGGCTTGAGAAAGCCAATTTGAGCAAAATCACTCTATAACCGAGAGGTATTGAGTGGTAATTTAGAGTTGAGAGTTATAATACATCCCAGTCACTAAAACAATCATTAACGTGATTTACCTATTAGGCTAACACCTAGGTGAAGGTTACATCCCTAGGCCTTTTACCCATTTGATAAAAACAACAAAAATAATTACTCGTTTTCTAGTTTCTTCTCCTTAGTTAATAATTGTTAGTGTTAATTTTAGAAGTGGAAAACAAAATCGCTTGTTTGGAAGTGCAATTGAGCTATTTCATTTACTCTCATCAAGTGTACACCCTAATACCCATATTAAACTCCTTGTGGAAATCGACCCCGACTTTTGTTGGGTACTATTCTTCCAACGACCGATTCCACTCACTATTGAGTGCGAATTGGGCGTGGACCAATTTTCGGTGTCGTTGTCGGGTAGTTTTAACGGTGTTAGCTATATATTTGAGTGTGTTCTTGAAATATCTTATTTCCCTTCCGTGATACTAAGTTATTGAAGAAATCGTAGGTACAAAAATGGCGAACATTGAGCTCGGAAATATGTCATTGGGGGACTTGGGCGGTGATGAGGAACAACTCGATAAGGTATCTCAAGTACCACAACCGAATCGTCGAGGCCGGGGTCAATAAGAAAACGTGCCAGTACCACCCCCACCTACACCACCTCAACCACAAGCGGCACAACACCGGATATTGCCCAACGAAGGTTATGCTAGTGCAATAGTCCCCCTCGTATTAGAGTGGGCAACTTTCAAATTACCAATGTGATATTCACTTTGCTAGAGCAACGAGTCTTTTTCACCGGTGTGCCAAGTCAAAATGCCTAAAAACATTTGAAGAAATTTGTGGATATCTGTTGGGGGACCAAGCAAACTAATATTTCCGATGATGCTTTGAGGCTAAGGCTTTTCTCTTTCTCTCTACGGGGTAAAGCTTTAGATTGGTTAGAATGTTTTCCAAATCATTAAATACATACTTGGGATGAATTGCGTCAAAGTTTATTGCTAAGTTTTTCTCTCCCAAGCATATAGCTACTCTTCCAGATGAAATATTGGTGTTCAAGCAAGAGCCCAATAAACTTTTGCATGAGATTTGGGAAAGATATCGGACAATGGTAAAGGAGTTCCCAAATAATGATATGACCGATAATATGATCCAACAAACTTTCTACTGTGGTGTCAATACTACGAACCAATGTGTGATCAATCAATTGGCCAGTGGAAACTTTATGAAAACATCTTATGTGGAGACATGTGAGATTCTTGATGAGATAGCTGAAACGTCATCGTCTTGGCAATCCTGAGCTAATGTTTCACAAGGTGATCCCAACATAATACACCTCCACAAAGAGTTTCAAAACCATGGGCAAGCCATTTCCGAATTGACAACAACCATGACTCAACTAGAAAAGGCCCAACTTAATCTAGTGCAAGCTCTTATGCAGGGAGTAAATGTATTGGTGAACAAGAAGAGGACCAATGGTACACAAATGCAAACCCGAGTGGATAATTATATGCAAGATGATGGTGGTTTTGATCAAGATGATTCTTATCACGAGCAAGAAGAGGAAGTTCAATATGTGAACAATTTTCAAGGGCAAAGAAACAACTTCCAAGGCTCAAATCAACAACAATGGAGAACACACAATAACCAAGGTAATTGGAGTTTTAAAAATCAAGGAAATTAGCATAATAACAACAATCAAGGAAGTTAGAATGGAAACAATCAAGTAAATTGGGGAGGCAACAATCAAGGTGGTTGGGGAAACAATCAAGGCAACCGGGGTCGGGTTGTCAAAGGCCCCTAATGCATCAACAACCGAGCAACCCATCTCCCTATCCTTCCCTGGGTTCAAGTTCTTCAAACAATGAGATAGATCACATTGAAAAATATGTTTGAGCAAATGATGGAAAAGAATACCAATACGAATGCCCTTGCCTCACACAACACATCAATCCGTAATTTAGAAGTTCAAATAGGACAAATCTCTCAAGCTCTAAATTCTCATCCTAAAGGTGCATTACCAAGTGACACGGTGATAAACCCAAAGGGTGGTAATAATACGGGGAGGTTATCACAAGAAGTAGAAGAGGCAGGAATGCACCCATCTCAAGTGAAAGACAACTTGTAGATGATGACCAAGTGGCACAAGCGGAGGAGATCACAAACAATGTTGTTCAAGAAAATGATGAGGTCGGATTGATATTGATGATAGTGATGAAGAGACTCAAGAGGAGGTAAGCCCGTCTAGGGAGCACATCATTGACATACCGGAGCCGGTAATACAAAAGTCTAAGGAACCATTGCCTAAGCCTCCACCTCCTTATCCTTAAAGACTTGACAAGAAAAATGGTGAGAATCAATTCAAGAAATTCATTCAAGTGATGAAGAGTCTCTCAATTAATGTGCCATTTCTAGAGGCTTTGGAACAAATTCTCGATTAAGCAAAGTTTATGAAAGATCTTGTGACCAAGAAGAGGTCAATGAATTTTGAAACCATCAAGGTCACTCATCAAGTGAGTGCAATTGTTCACTCCATGGCTCCTAAGTTGGAGGATTCCGGTGCTTTCACGATTCCTTGTACAATTGGGAGTGCCGAATTTGAAAAAGCTCTTTGTAATCTTGGGGCGAGTATTAATTTGATGCCTTATTAGGTTTTCAAAACTTTTGAAATTGGGCAACCAAGACCTACATCTATGAGGTTGCAAATGGTCGATCATACCATGAAAAGGTCGTTGGGAGTGATTGAGGATATTTTGGTCCGGGTTGATAAGTCCATTCTATCGACGGACTTTGTTATTATACATTGTAAAGTTGATTATGAAGTGCCTATCATTCTTGGGAGACCTTTCCTTGCTACGGGTAAGGCTCTTTGTGATGTGAAAGTCAGAGAACTCACCTTCCGGGTTGGTGATGAAAAAGTGGTATTCCATATGTGTAAGTCTATGCGACAACCGAACAGCAATGAGGTGTGTTATTTTGTGGATTTGGTGACCGATGTTATTGTTGATGATACAAGTGCTACAATCAACATTGGTGATATGTTGGAAGCTGTTTTGCTCAATTTTGATGATGACGAGATGGATAGTTTCATGGAGTGTGTGAATTCTTTGCAAGGAATGGGGTCGTACAACTATGCGCCTCAGAAATTATCTTTGGATCTTGAGAATAGGAAGACTTCTCCTATAAAGCCTTCTATTGAGGAGCCACCTACTTTGGAGTTGAAGTCATTGCCTCCACACCTTCAGTATGAATTTCTTGGCCCTTGTTCTACTTTATCGATTATTCTTTTCTCTTATTTGACTAACGTGCAGGTTGATTCCACATTGGCGGTGTTGCAAAAAAGGAAGAAGGATATTGGGTGGAGTTTGGAAGATTCGGTGTATAAGTTGTGTTTTGCATGCATAAGATTAAGTTGGAGGATGGTGCTAAACCGTACATTGAACATAAAAAAAGACTCAATAAGGCTATGTAGGAAGTTGTCAAGAAGGAGATTATCAAGTGGTTGGATGTCGGGGTTGTCTACCCCATCTTTGATAGTTCATGGACCTTTCCGGTTCAATGTGTCCCAAAGAAGGGGGCATGACTGTTGTTACCAATGATAAGAAAGAGTTGATTCCTTCAAGAATGGTGACCGGTTGGAGGGTTTGTATGGATTATCGTAAGTTAAACAAAGTCACAAGGAAGGATCATTTTTCACTTCTTTTCTTAGACCAAATGCTAGATAGATTGGCCGGCCATGCTTTCTATTATTTTCTTGATGGGTACTCGGGCTACAACTAAATTTTTATTGCTCCGAAAGATCAAGAGAAAATAACCTTTACATGTCCTTATAGTACTTTTTCTTTCGAGAGTATGCTTTTTGGTTTGTGCAATGCACCGACGACTTTTCAACGGTGTATGATGGTTATTTTCATGGATATGGTGGATGACTACCTTGAAGTTTTCATGGATGACTTCTCGGTGGTTAGGGATTCATTTGATGATTGTCTTGCAAATTTGGACAAAGTGTTGGCTAGATATGAATAGACCAATTTGGTGCTCAATTGGAAGAAATGTCATATCATGGTTGAGGAAGGCATTGTCCTTGGCCATAAAATCTCAAATAATGGAATTGAAGTTGACAAGGAAAAGATTGAGGTGATTTCTAAGCTTCCACCCCCAGCTTCGATGAAGGGTGTGCGGAGTTTCTTAGGTCATGCGGGTTTCTACAGGCGCTTTATCAAAGATTTCTCTAAAGTGGTGAACCCATTGTGTAAGCTCGTTGAGAAGTATTCCAAAGATTTATCTTATTATTGTATGAGGGATTTTGAACTATTAAAGCTCAAGTTGACAACCACTCTTATCATTACCGCTTCAAATTGGAGTTTGCCTTTTGGACTCATATGTAATGCAAGTGACGTAGCAGATGGGGCTGTTTTGGGGAAACATATTAACAAAGTTTTTCATCCGGTTTACTATGCTAGTAAGACTATGAATAGTTCCCAAAGTTAATTACACCATTACAGAGAAAGAGCTCATTGCTATTGTCTTTGCAATTGAGAAGTTTTGCCCATACTTGATGGGTGCCAAGGTTATTGTCCACATGGATCATGCAGCGCTTCGCTATCTTATGAGCAAAAAGGATTCTAAAGCTCTGTTGATAAGATGGGTACTCTTGTTGCAAGAATTTGATATTGATATTCAAGATAGGAAATAGTGAAAACCAAGTGGCGGACCATTTGTCTCGTTTGGAGGAAGAGGGGAGGCCACATGATGGCCTTGAAATAAATGACTCATTTCCCGGTGTCATGGTTTGCAGATTTGGCAAATTTTCTTGTGAGTGGAATCATTAAGGATGAGTTCTCTTCAAACCAAAGGAAGAAGCTCTAAAAAGATTGTCAAGATTATTATTGGGATGAACCATACCTTTTCTGAATTTGTATGGATGAGGTTATTAGAAGGTGTGCGCCGCAAGAAGAGCAGGGCGATATTCTTGGTGCTTGTCATTCTTATCCATATGGTGGTCATCATGGTGGAGCAAGAACGATGGCCAAAGTTCTTAGTTGTGGTTTCTATTGGCCTACTCTCTATAAGGATGCAAGTGACATAGTGAAAAGATGTGATGAATGTTAACATGCCGGTAGAATTTCAAAGAAAAATGACATGCCTCCCACAACCATTTTGGAGATTGATATTTTCGATGTTTGGGGCATTGACTTTCTGGGCGGTGAGTTCTTGTGGAAACACTTATATTTTGTTCGTGGTGGGTGTCTAAATAGGTTGAGACCGTCTCCTTACCCAATAATGAGGTGAGAAGCGTAGTGACTTTCTTGAAGAAGAATATTTTTACAAGATTTGGTAATCCACGTGCAATCATAAGCGATGAGGGGGTTACACTTTTGCAACAAGGCTTTTGACACTTTACTTAGAAATATGGTGTTACTCATAAGGTCACGACTCTTTATCATCCACAAGCTAGTGGTCAAGTGAAAGTCTCCAACCGGGAGATAAAAAGTATTTTGTCTAAAACGGTGAATGCTAATCGGACAGATTGGTCCAAGAAGCTTGATGATGTGCTATGGGATTATAAGACGGCCTACAAAATACCTATCGGAATGTCTCCATACCATTTAGTGTTTGGAAAAGCTTTTCATCTTTCGGTGGAGCTAGAGCACAAAGCAATGTGGGCTTTAAAGAGATTAAATGTTGATTGGGATGTAGCCGCTAACTTGCAGGTTGCACACTTGAATGCATTGGATGAGTTTCGGTACCATGCATGTGAGAGTTCGTCCTTGCATAAAGAAAAGATGAAATATCTTCATGACAAATACATTTGGAACAAAGAGTTCAAGGCGGGTGATCTTGTATTGTTGTTTAACTCAAGGTTGAGGATGTTTCCCGGGAAGCTCAAGTGTAAGTAGAGTGGTCCGTTTGAAATTGTTGGTGTGACACCTTTCGGTGCATTAGATTTGAATAACAAGAACAATGAAGTATTTCAAGTCAATGGTCACCGAGTGAAGCACTACTTAGTTAAAGTTGGAGAGATCCATATGGTGGAAGTTAATTACTTCACTTGAAGATACTTAGACATTGCGTCGTGCCACGACGTTAAATTAGGCGCTTCTTGGGAGACAATCCAAGTTCTTTTCCTTTTTCTTTTGTTGTTAGGTGTTATTTATTGTTTCTAACTTGATCTGAAGTATGTTATATGGTTGAGTGTTACATGCAAGAAGGGTAGACAAAATGGCTAAGTGTTGAAGGAAATGCGGACCGCACATTTTAATTGTGCGGCCGCAAATGTGCGGTCCGCAAAATTAATTGTGACACAACAGAAGAGCTTATACGGCCACACATTTCACATGCGGACCGCACTTCTGAAAGCTCGATAAAATATTAAATTGCAAACTTGCTGAAGTTAAAGCCTGTCAGGCCCCGAGAGGAATTGTGCGGCCGCACTCAAAATTATGCGGATCGCACAAGTGAAACAAACCATGGCTTCCCAGGTGAAGGAGGGAGGGCCACACTCGAATTTGTGCGGCCGGACTCAACCTTTTAACCTTTCAACAATTCTGAGTATAAATAGGAGGTTGTTAATTTATTTTAGACTTTTCACCCTCCTTACAATCATTGTTACTCTAGAAGATTCACTGAGGATTTTTCACTGTCAAACACACACACCCATCTGTGCTCACACGGTCTAGTACACGCACTTCCTCTGGTATGCTTCACTTCATGTTAATCTTTTGTGTTATTTTAATTTTTGAATTTTTATCTTCTTTTTAGGCCATCTGTTATTAGAGTTCATCCATAAATCCATGTGGGGTAGATCTATACTCGATAGTCATTATTACATGATAATTGTTAGTGTTAATTTTAGAAGTAGAAAACAAAATCACTTATTTGGAAACGCAATTGAGTTATTTCATTTACTCTCATCAAGTGTACACCCTAATACCCATATTAAACTCCCTGTGAAAGTCGACCCCGACTCTAGTTGGGTATTATTCTTCCAACGACCGTTTCCACTCATTATGGAGTGCGGATTAGACGTGGATCACAGATCCCACTACACTTCCTCCCAAAAGACCACATGACCATTACATACCCCTAAAACCTACAGCAACACCAGTAAGCATCAGACCATATAGGTACAATATTTTTCAGAAAAAATAAAAAAGAGAAAAAAGTCTCAGATATGATGAATAATAGAATTATACAACCAACTCATTCTCCATTTCCTCTCCAGTATTGTTGTTAAAAAGGAAGGATGGAAGTTGGAGGTTTTGTATAGACTATAGGGAACATAACAACATGACTCTGAAGGATAAGTTTCCTATACCACTGGTGGATGACCTCATGGATGATTTAAATGGCCCGCGTGTGTTTTCTAAGATAGACATAAGGGTAGAATATCATCAAATAAGGATGCATGAAGGGGATATTCATAAGACAACTTTATAACTCATCTAGGGCACTATGAGTTCAAGTTTATGCATTTTGGCTTAACCAATGTCCCATCCACTTTTCAGAATCTTATGAATCATGTGTTAAGAGACATTTTAAGGACGTTAGTCATGGTGTTATTTGATGATATACTGGTATATAGTTTCACTATCACGGAGCATGTTGTCCATCTCAAGCAAGCTCTCAGATTACTTCAACAACCATTTTGAGCAGCAAGCTCGATGTGCGATTAATAAAATAAAATATGGTTTGAATCCAATTCCTTTACCATGAATCTGCCTACAACATATATAACATCATAATTATGCTTACCATATCCTTTTCATCCTAAAACATCATGAGAATAATCTACAAAAATAGTCCACACGCCTAACACCTTAAACTTTATTGTCAACCTCTTGTTTTTCATGGTATCTTCTTCAATCAACTTAATTAGCACATAGATAAGCTTAACAACAACATCCATAATATAATCAAACTATTTTTAATAATTTTCAGCTACAACAAACTATATATATATATATATATATATA
>AWOL01S0008047.1:0-12059 GCA_000715115.1 Nicotiana otophora | reverse complement strand
TTGTTGCAAAAATGAGAACCCCCATCACTCCAACTATATGTATAGCCTCAACACAACCCATAAAAAGAGATAATAATTTCTTATGCCATGTCAATTACTATCTTGTAGATTTCCTCTCAAACAACTCAACCAACACATGATTAACCTTAGGCACAAACAAGAACATGATTTACTTACCATAGGCTGTAGATAAAACTTGAAATCTCCAGCTTGTGTAGCTCACAACAACCCTTAATCACACCACAACACTATAGGAGTTTCATTCTCTTCTTGAATCAACTTTTGTATTCAAGTTGATGTGTAAACACTTGTATTTTGCCTTGAAACTATTATATATATATATATATATATATATGTGTGTGTGTGTGTGTGTGTGTGTGTGTGTGTGTATGTGTGTGTGTGTGAAGGAGAGACTTATTATTACCTTAATAAACAAGAACAACATGAAATTTGAGGTTACTTCACTTGAATAATCCTCCAAAACAGCCACAAGATAAAGGACTATGATCTAGCAAGCGCCACAGGATCTCTAACGTTGGATTCATGTTTTTCTCTTTGGTTTTTACTCTAGAATCATTGAGACTGATTTGAGAGTGTTTTGGGAGAGTATAAGGTCTGGTTCAGTCGGAAAAAATAAACCCAAATGAGCCTTGCCCCGATCTTTAAAAGTTGGAAAATCATCCCCCGCCTAAGTGGGTCCCATTGGAAGCTGATTGCGTGGTCTCACAAAAATGCAAATATATCTCTACTCCGATGTATTATCAATGAATGGTTTAATGAATTAGAAAATAGACTCGTAGATATTCAACTTGGTAGGTGAATCATCCCGTAATTCCAAGTAAATTGGGAGAAAAGCTCATATACATTTGACCAACCTTTGCCAACTTTTGTTCCACAACTCGCTTGACTTCAAAAAGTAATACACGACTATCATACAACTAAAATAACTCATAAAATAACCTCCATATCATTTTAAGTACCCTAGTTTTACCCCAAAAGTACATGTTATAACATTCCCAACTTGTCGACTTTTTACGAAACTTATTTTCTTTGATTCGTTTAGCTTCTAAGTCTTCCAACCCTCTTGGTACTTGTTGTTCATGATTTTAAATATTTGTAACCTCCAAGGTAACATGATTAACTTCTTTTATGTACTTTCACAGATAATCTCATTTCTGAGCTTACATCAATTGACTTACGACGTACTCTTACGTACGAAAACATGGGGTGTACCATCATTCTTCCCTTTGAAACATTCTTCCTCGAATGTTAACTGATGTGCCTATCAGTCTCATAACCTATAACTTTTATGAATACTTCAATACTTTCCTTGTCATCTAGGCAGCTGTTCTATGAATAAATCCAAAGGGCAGGGCATTCCCCCCTTTAGGCCTCTTTCTCACACCAAAACTTGTGGTCGGAATTCTTCCAATCTTGTAACTGTTGCTACCTTATTTCATACAGCATGTATGACTCTGACCTTGTATGTGCGCCTATGCAACTCATCTCTCTTTTTTCCTCCAGCTTTTAGCCAATCTCTAGGCCTCACTTTGTGAATATATATAGGTGTACTGAAGTTTTTCGCAAGGTACTTTGTTGAACTTACGACTATTACTATACCTTGCTTCATAGACTTGGTTATCTATGCTTATGGCTTTACTACATCTAGGTATGTTTTATTATACCCTAACTCTTACTTCGGTTTATTATTACCGAGGTATGCTACCCAACTCCAGATTACTCTCTCATTGCTTATCCTATATGTATATATCTATGTCCTTTAATGCTTCCTTATTATTGTTCATCTAAAGAGTGGCATCCTAATCTCCTCTCATACTTTGGAACTTTTATCCATCTATTGTTAATTCACCTTAATGTTGACTTATAATTTACCGCTGATAATTTGAAACCTCTTACGTAATATATTGTCACTAGGGCTCATGTCTCATCGGGGAACATCTAAAGTTATTTGCCTGATCCACCTAGGGATGATACTATACTTCAATAACTGTATTTCATAGCATCCCAATGTGATTCATCTTATGGGGGTATTCTAATCCCGTGCAATTCATGAAATCCCTTTTTTTAAATCATTACTCAATCAAAGGCCTAAACGTCATCCTCTTATCTATCACAATTACACCCTTATGCTACTATCAGGGTAGCATTTCATCTCTTCTAAATGCTCCTAGTATTAGACTCCTTTGTGTTCATTCATGCTATACTGAGCTTTCTATAACTTACGAAAACTATCAGCTCTCTTGTTTTGATGTGCTTAATTCCGAGGCCTTACCTATTTTTGTCACCTTCTCCCTCACGTTTTCTTATCCTTACTCCTATCTACCTAAAACCTTGTCGCTCTACCATACTTTAGCTTGCGACCTACATATATCTATTTATACTAGTCGCAACCTTCCTTTAACTTGCTAGCACCATAGATTTCCTTTCGTGCCTTCTCAGTTGTCTTTAAATGTAAGCAATTACTTTTCCTGGTCGTTTTGCTACTTTTTGCATGAATACTTGGCTTATCTTAGTTCCCACACATATTGGAATTCCATGCAACCACATGATCTCGAATATTACTTTTGATTTTTACTTCCCGTTCATTAGTCACGATATGTGCCACTTTCTTATAGAGTGCATATGATATTATAGTGAGACTGTTGTTACAAGATCATTTCTTCTTTAGGTCACTATGCATAGGTCGAAGCCTTCTTCCTTATTTTCTCAGCTAATCTTTCATTGTAGTACTTAGGGGAGACCCTCTGACTCCTGTAAAGTTGTGAGCTTATTACATCGTATACCCGAAGGAATATTTGATGTTCTTACTTGCCTATAAATATCCTTAGTTACATACCTCCGTGCCCTTATGCTCATAGGGTTACTTCTGAACTCAAATTTTGATTGTCTCCTTTGTGGCACTCTCTCTTATTTCCGTAAAACTTAAACGGTACCTTTAACTACCCCAACTCCTATCTGGAAATTTTTCAAGGATTGCGATCTCATATTTGCGGTACTGAATTCCCTATGCTAGGGTTCACTACGCTTATCTTGCATGATATGTTGATTTATATGTGACCTCATGTATAGCCATAACTAGGCTCTTCCTGAATCAATTACAGACTACTCGTTGGTCCATTCTCATATCTATATTCTGCGTAACCCCTCTTGGGTTATGTTTTTTTTGGGTCTTGACTTACCTCTCACATTGGCTCCTTATGTATCAAGTGTCCAATTCGCACTCATTTACCAATTAACATCCTTGTCGGGAACCCTTACTGCCTCTTACCAACGTCGTGCTTGCATATCGTTCAGGAGTCATGAAAAATCTATAGGATCTCAGTAAACGCAATCCCATTCCGTTTGTCTTTTTAACTCATTCTTCCTCTACCATTCCATAGTTACCTGAACCACTTAACTCTTACTTAATACCATATCACACCATCTTTCCCTCTTTAGGGGAGTACTAACAATTAATGCTATACAGATTTATCTATAAATGTTTTACCTCTTCATCTTTGGCATTTTTTCACATCTTCACGGACTCTTACTCACCTTGTGGTAACCCTTATGTACCAAGGATAACTAACATTCTTATGCACGAGGGTAACACCTAGTGTAACTAGCACACTTAGTCCCTTAAGCTTAACTCTGCTCATAGTGCTTGCTTTAGGGAAGTGTCTTCCTGAATGACCTTTAAAGGTTATTCTTTTGTTGTCCATTCTATTATTGCCAGAGCGTGATCTTTGAAATTCTCGCGATACCGACTATTATCAAATCCTTCAGTCCCTAATTCATGTTCAGTTTATCTTGTTCACTAGTCTATACTGATTTCTATTACTCTAGGAGTCTAACTTTTCTGTTAATCACGTTGGAGTCACCAACTCATTTCTACAAATGAGGATTTGACTTTATGGATTATACTCTTTTATTGTCTCAAGACCTTTCACCTCTTGTCTTTTCCTTCACTTGACTATAGAATTTGTCATCCTTTCATATTTTTATTTACCGTTATCACCCATTTATCACATCTTACTGATAATTCTTTCTTTACTCTCTTCTTATTCTCCTGCTAGTCTTTCTGTCTATCACATTATTCTAAAAATTTAAACAAAACATTCTTTCACTTTTAGATCCTTTTGCACTATCTCACTGACTCTTCGGGTCACCTAATATTCTCTATTTACTAGGGACGGGAGCCATACTAAGGTAAATATTTATCCCTTCTAGTATTCATATCTAACTGTAATATTCTATAGTGAACCATTTGGGTGTCTCACAAGGAGAACTATTACCACGTTTTCCATATCTTTCGAAAATGTCAGCTAATGCTAACAATCCATCCATCATTTTGGGTTACTCTAACCCCAGCTGGATCCCGATATCCTATCCTCCCCTTAAACTATATTTGTTAGCTCCCATAGGGCATAACTGAGATGGGTGTGGCCAATTGTACATACTTATGTTACTGTTAAAGGTGACTCCAAATACATATATTCTCTGCATGAATTGTAAATACTAATAATCTTTACTAACTAGGTACCTCGTACCCTTCTTCACCTTGTTTCTTTTACTTGTTGAAACTTGTATCTACCATCTGATTCTCCTACTGCTTTTTACCATATGGGTGGATAGATATTCATGCCTTAGGGCTCCTTATCAAGAAGCTTACACGTCTTAGTACACACATGATCTATTGAAGACATCATATTTACTCATCATAAGTATGATGCAAAATCGAGTTCCTCTGACACAACTCTTCCACAACCAAATTTAATCTCTTACCAACTGTCTTTTTGGATGTATGTATTGTTGTACTACGAATAAAATAGAATTTAGGAGTTTGAATTCTTACAACTGAGCTCTACCACACGATCTAGAGTAAGAAGAAAGAGCGACGGTCGTAAATGCCTTGTAGCCACCTTCTTATAAGTGTGGTGCACAATACACCCAAAAAACAAGACTCTACTAGACACGGCTTATAGACTCCCTAGGACAGAACTACTCTGATACCAAGTTTGTCACGACCCAAACTGAAGGGCCGTGACGGGCACCACGTACCTTACTCAACCGAGTACCAACGTAACATATCTTTATTATAGTACTATTACGGGTAAATGAGTCGGAAAGGCCGTCATGAGATAGCAAGAATAAAATATAAGGGAATACTCGACATAGGACGACCCAATATGAGATGCAAACTTATACATGTGACATTCATGCCTATAAGGCCAACATGATCATTTGTACACTCAAAATATAGTCCGACAAGGACTTACAAGTATCCATATACATGACATTTGTCTACAAGCTTCTAAGAGTACATAAACATCATAAAGGTCTGTACAAGGCCCCTCCATACCAATCAATACATGTCCCAAGCATACTGACCAATTAGACAATTCCGGATCAAGTGAAGTGCACCAAAACCTTCTGCTAAGCTCGTACCTAGGAGGACTGTCAGCTTGTCTATCGGGACCTGCAGACATGAAACGCAGCGTCCCCAGGCAAGTGGGATGTTAGTACGAAAAATGTACCGAGTATGTAAGGCAGGAAACATAAATAAGAGTCGTAATGTAAAAAGAGTTAGAGAAGAAACAACCTGTAACATCTGAGTGCCTCTAAGGGCTATTGACATGAAATGCATGATATATTTATATATATATACACACACACACACACATAAACTTTAAAAAACATACGCATCTTTGGGCATCATCATCATAATATCGTACCCGGCCTGGAAGAGGACCCAGTAAAAACGTACTCGGCCATCATAAGACTCAGTAGAATCGTACCCGGCCACATGGAGCTCGGTAAAACCCAACTGATCAGTGGTTACACAATAGGTGTCATTCCCACCCGAATATAGCGCGACTCGGTAGAGTAAAATAGATACATATATATAGTGCATGATGGACTCATGGAATCACGTTCTAACCCTTTCGGAGTGACGAAAGGTCATCACACCTTCGATTAACATTAAGGACATCCATACCATCAATATGAACCTCAATAGGATTCAAGGATCATACTTAATTTCTTAGACTAACATTATTAGGAAAGAACAACATGGACAACCTTAGTTTCTAGGAGTAGATCCGTTATGAAATAGCGTGTCGTTTATGTTCATTTCACTTTAGATCATACCAAAAGAAATAAGGAAGTGCCTTAACAAACCTTTGCAATCTTCTCTCCAATCGTCAACCAAGCTCAATATGATCTTACGTTTATAATGAGGAAACTGACTTCATCGTCATCACATAAGCGTTGTAACTCTTATATGTTGAAACCAATATTCTACAAGAAAATGGACAACACCTCCATTGTTTGTATTACATCCCATACGTTACTAAAAGTCACCAAATAACCCAAATAATAATAATATAATTCACAATAAGCTCTCATATTACTTCAACAACCATTTTGAGCAGCAAGCTCGATGTGCGGTTAATAAAATAAAATCTGATTTGAATCCAATTCCTTTACCATGAATCTGCCTACAACATATATAACATCATAATTATGCTTACCATATACTTTTCATCCCAAAACATCATGAGAATAATCTACAAAAATATTCCACACGCCTAACACCTTAACCTTTATTGTCAACCTCTTGTTTTTCATGTTATCTTCTTCAATCAACTTAATTAGCACATAGATAAGCTTAACAACAACATCCATAATATAATCAAACTATTTATAATAATTTCCAACTACAACAAACTATATATATATATATATATATATATATCTTAGGCTGTAGATATAACTTGAAATCTCCAGCTGGTGTAGCTCACTATAACCCTCAATCACACCACAACACTATAGGAGTTGCATTCTCTTCTTGAATCAACTTTTGTGTTCAAGTTGATGTGTAAACACTTGTATTTCGCCTTGAAATTCTAATATATATATATATATGAAGGAGAGACTTATTATTACCTTAATAAACAAGAACAACATGAAATTTGAGGTTACTTCACTTGAATAATCCTCTAAAATAGCCACAAGATAAAGGACTATGATCTAGCAAGCGCCACGGGATCTCTAGCGTTTGATTCATGTTTTTCTCTTTTGTTTTCACTCTAGAATCATGGAGGATGCTTTGAGAGTGTTTTGGTAGAGTATAGAGTCTGGTTTGGTCGAACAAAATGAACCCAACTGAGCCTTGCCCCTATCTTTAAAAGTTGGAAAATCATCCCCCGCCTAAGTAGGTCCCATTAGGAGCTGCTTGCGTGGTTTCGTAAAAATACAAATATCTCTCTACTATGATGTTGTATCGATGAACGATTTAATGTGTTAGAAACTAGACTCTTAGATATTCAATTTGATAGGTGGATCATCCCGTAATTCCAAGTAAATTGGGAGAAAATCTCAGATACATTTGACTTAATATTCAGCACATTTATGAATGTAATTTGTGATGACCTTTGCCAACTTTTGTTCCACAACTCGCTTGACTTCTAAACGTAATACACGACTATCATACAACTAAAATAAATCATTTAATAACCTCCTTATCATGTTAAGAACCCTAGCCTCACCCCAAAAGTACATGTTATAACATTCCCAACTTGTCGACTTTCGACTAAACTTATTTTCTTCGATTTGTTTAGCTTCTAAACCTTCCAACCCTTTTGGTGCTTGTTTTTCATGATCTTAAATATTTGTAACCTCCAAGATAACATGATTAACTTCTTTTATTTACTTTCAAAGATGATCTCATTTCTGAGCTTACATCAGTTGACTTACGACGTACTCCTACGTACGAAAATATAGGGTGTAACACCATAGCTGCTCAACATCTTACTGAGTTTATCACAGATCCCATGGGCAACCCTAAGTATACCTTTTTATGATCACAAGATATTTGTAGGGAGAGGGGCAGGCCTTAGGGCTAATATTTTTGAAGCACTACATCAGTCTCCACTAGGAGGACATTCTAGGCAGCTGGGCACATACTTGAAAATTAAGATGATGTTCTTCTGGCCAAACACGAAGACAAACATCTCTAAATGGGTTTCAGAATGCAACACCTATCAGAAGGTTAAAATTGAAAATATACACTACCCAAGGCTATTACAACCACCAGCAGTGCCAGAGACACCTTGGAAGGACATAGCTATGGACTTTATTGAGGGCCTACCATCATATGGGCACAAAATACAGTCCTAGTGGTCATTGATAGGCTTATTAAGTATGGGCACTTCATTCCCCTAAAATATCCCTACACAGCTCATAAGGTAGCTAACTTATTCCTTAAGGAAATCTACAAGTTGCATGGTCTACCTAGCACTATAGTCACAGATAGAGACCCTATTTTCACTAGCCAATTTTAGCAACAAATGTTCAAATCCATGGGCACAAAATTGAACATGTCCACAACATACTATCCACAATTAGATGGTCAGACAGAAAGGCTCAATAGCCTTAAGAGAAATCATATTCAACAATCCAACACATTGGCTCAAGTGGCTACCACTAGCAGAGTGGTGGTACAACTCTAACTACCATAACTCCTTGAAAACTACTCCTTTTGAAGCTCTATATGTATATCCACCTCCACAGGCAACCTTGTGTCCTTACCATACTCCACTTACACTACTATGGGGGCTAACCCAGCCCAGAGGCAGAGTATACATCAAAATTTGAAGGAGAACCTTATCCAAGCACAAGCTAGGATGAAGTTCTACGCAGATCGGAGCATGACAGATCGAGAATTAGTAGTAAGAGATTGGATCTATCTAAAATTACAACCCTACAGGCAAACTTCTATTGCAGTAAGAAGAAATCTAAAGCTAAGTGCACGATTTTATGGACCATACAAAGTTCTACAGAGAATTGGACCAGTAACTTAATGATTGGAGCTTCCGGTGGGGTCACAAATCCATCATGTATTCCACGTTTCTTAGCTCAAAAAAAAGGGTTGGGCCTCAGATCGAGGTGCAGACACAACCTACATCTTATGATAGTGATGGTGCAGTCTTGGTGCATCCCATAGATATCCTACAACGTCGAATGAAGAAGGTCAACAACGCTGTAAAGGTAAGGGTTTTGGTGCAATGGGAAAATCTTGGACCATAAGAGGCTACATGGGAAGATTGGGGCTACATCCGCAACTAATTTCCAGATTCCATCGCCAATCTCCGACCTTGAGGACAAGGTCAGTCTGAACGATGAGGGAATATTATGTATATGGTGGTCAGAAGAAGTAATTAGGTAAAAGGGTAATTGGGGATTATATTAGGGCATCAACTATCTCAAGTGCAATAGATACAGCATGTGCAATGAGTATTAATAAGCTGAGCTGGATAAAGAAAATCGACGGTAGATATAAGGCTTCGTGATTAGTTAATATTGGACGGTCCAGATCAATTCATTAATCCACTATAACATAATTAACCCCAATTCAGTTAGGCATGTTTTGACCGGTAATTTCTCTCTCTAAATAACTTCCTCAGCCATCGTCTCATCTCTCTTCTTTTCTCTCTCTTCAACCCAATTAATTATTCATCTAATCCCAATTCCATTTCCATTATAGGAGTGTTGGAGAGATTGGGAGATTCATTTCCATTTATGTAGTTCTATGTTGAATAGTTGATTAGTGGATGTAATAGAATTCAAATATTCAATAAAATTCCCCAAATTTTTCCAAATTCGATTTTTCAACTTCGTAAGAGCATTACATCTCAATGAACTTAGATAAGGTAACATCAGAGGGAACAGATAGAGACAGTTCCTCCGGTCACAGTACAAGTTAACTCTAACAGCTATTAAAGCTGCTACACAGCACACGCAACAGTACAACAACATTGTTAAAGCATGAAGTGTACCGGACACTCCCTTGCATCATTTTTTATGACCTCACTTATATATTGCTAACATGAAGCAAGAGATTTCACACACTTGCCTAAATATTAATTACTCTCAAGTGTGCAACTGCATTCATTCCCCCAAAGGCAATGAAGAACAAAACAATAGCATAACAAAGGACCAGATCTCAACATTGATTACATCATGTGTCCTTTAGTATTGTTGTGTCTTTGTTCATGTTATTCAATTGTAATTCCTACTCAGCTTTTTAGAAGCATTTCGTAGGACATCTTGTAAACCATAAATTGTGTGGTTGTTTTGACTAGAGTTAATCAAGTGGTTAGCTTTGTCATAGAGTTATTACAAAGAGGCTTTCAATATAATTATTGTGAGTAGGTGAGGGATTAAGAGTTTAATTCCTAGATTACAATAGGCTGTAATCTAAAGTTTGCCCAGTTAGTGAAGTTGAAATCCTACCAATGTAGGTTGTGGTTTTTAATCCCATGAGCTGTGAGTTTTTTATGTAAATATCGTTGTGTTATTTATTTATTGTTGTGTTCTATGAGAACTGATAAAGAGCCGGGTTCTCTATACAGTTTGGTGCACTCTTAGTTTACATCATAAAGCTTAGTAAAAAAATGGGTCGCTAGCAACTTCTTCATCCTTAAAGAGATAAATTCACACATACCTACCTAACCCGAATAATTTACCCGGTTATACCAATTTTAAATTATTTACCCGTTTACCCATTCTATAGCATGCCATTAATTGATCTTCTGCCCTTTTTTTTTCTTTCTTTCTTTTCTCCTTTTCTTTCTTTCTCCTTTCCTTTTCTTCTAATTTCATTTATGTTTTTCTCAAAATAATTTTTTATTTATTTATTTTCTCCATAATCTTGTTCCATTCACACTTTTGGATCGTTTCTTTTCCATTTTCTTATTTTTTTTTCTTTTTATTTTTTCTTTATATCAATATTAAAAGATAACTGATATAGTACATCTTTTGTATATTTTTTTTTATTTTCTCTATATCTATTATCTAAAAATAAATTATACATTATAATTTTGTTATTTTTTCTTTTTTCTTTCATATTTTATCTTATTTTTATATATGTGTATAATAAAAATGTTTCTAGCATATGTATACCAAAATAATATATTAATATAAAAAATGAAATATTAGTATAACAAAATACTAACATATTAGTGTCAAAGACAATAGTATACCCAAATGATATATAAATATACTAAATAGGTACATTACTATTTTATGTGTACTCCATCTACTTTTGATGTAGTCAGTAATAATACCTCCATAAAACTCCATCAAACACCCTATTTAGGAAAAAGTTTGAAAAAAGCATGAGAATTCTGTTCGAAAATAGAAAAAGGGCCCAGTGGGAAATTTTAAGAAATTTAAAAAGGACCAAATTATAATAGTATGGTATTGCATTATACTATATACTATAACAGTATAATATCACGTTATATTGTATACCTTAATAATATACTATTATATTATACAGTATTCTGTAATAGTATACTATTACATTATATTATATACTAAAATAGTATATTATAACCGTATACTATATACTGTAATGATATACTATAATTTGTACCTGTTGAATTAATTATTATATACCCAAATGGTATACAATTTACCATTTCACTACAGTATACATCAATTTTGACCTAAATTTCAAAAATTGACTCCAAAATCGCCCACACCCCGGTCAAAATAAAGAAAAGAAAACTACAAACTCAACAAAACCCAATTTATCATGAGCTTCAAAATTCAAGATTTTTCAATGGTGGATCTAATTTTCTTTAAAAAAATTCTAAAAATCAGCAGTAACACCACAGTCTGCACATTAAAGGACAACACCGAATAATTTCTAACAACAAAATTTCTCAAAGGTACTATAGATAATATATTATAACACCCGGTACAAATCTAATACTATTAAAATCTTCAAGTTGAAAATTCATAGATTTGGAATTTTGGAAAAAGACTTTAAGAAAATCTATAAAATTTTAATTGAAGCAAAAAACACAAAATCTGAGCAAACATGGGATTTTGATAGAAAAGTGATGAGATTATTTTAAGAAATTTAAAAAGGACCAAATTATAATAGTATGATATTGCATTATACTATAACAGTATAATATCATGTTATATTACAACAACAACAACAACCCAGTAGAATCCCATTAATGGGGTCTGGGGAGGGTAGTATG
>AWOL01S0008045.1:27734-38015 GCA_000715115.1 Nicotiana otophora | reverse complement strand
AAATTCATCATAAGAATATCCATTGTTTGCCCATCTTAGTATGACTTTTATGGCCACGTAGGACATTCCGCATTAAGTAGCTCACTTTGTTCCTAGTATTGTAGTTTCCCATGACGTGGCCTGGCATTGCAGTTTAGGAGTTATTATAGCCGAAATATGTCCAGCTCATAACAAATGTTCATTTTCTCTTTAAACCTCTGCAACATGTACAACTGTGTTCCTTAGTTAGTAAATCATTGAGCATGTCATTGTCCTACGTGGAGGGTTTACTATCCTTAATGTTCCACATCCCTGGGTGGATAGGAGTTATTATTCCTTTTCCCCGGAGCATCATATTACCCATTAGAACCTTTCTAACAAATGCATTATTTAACCCTAATATTAAGATGTCCTAGGTACATGGTCTCACTCATGAAAGGTTAGAATTAAATATTCCAGATTATTAGGCACCTATCATGAACATATTTAGTTGAAGGGTCGAGTTTATCATATCTCTAGTCCTCTCATATAGGATCAACTATCGGGAAGGAATAAGTTGTCGTAATAATATTCCCACTAGTGACCAACCTCTTTTTCAGCCAGGTAGGCTTTGGGCGTAGTTTTCTTGTGTCAAATACTGTCAAGAGCGTAACATAGTTTCATGTATTTTTGAAATCATTAACACATTCATGGTGCAAAAATCTTCTCATTTTGAGCTAAACTGATTTTCCCTACACTCAAGGAGGCAACTGGTGTCACGTACTTGACTATTTCTCCTTAAAGCTTACTATTGTCGGGCAAGGCACATATGGAATGGAACAATTGTTACTATCCCTTGCATAACTCGTCTCTTTCCAAGAGTAACTTATGAAAATGATTCACCTCTTTTACATCATAGGATCATGTACATGATTTCCACATTATCCGAGTGTACTACTTAACTCTATGCCTCATTTGTCGAATCAATGATGACATCACAATAATTAATCATGTTAGCACTATTGGTAGTAACCTTCACATCCCTTAGGATATAACTTCCTGTAATGCTCTGCTCAACACATTGATGAATTCCTGAACAATTCCAGCTCAATCTCGAACCCCGTTGTTCCTCCTTGTATTAAATCTACCGATAATAGTGGGTACAGCCTATCGAGAAGTGCTAGGGGTGCCTATGTTCTTAATTCCCCATCCGAATTATTATTATTTCTTCTGTTCATGGGTCTCAGAAAAATACGTATTTGAAAGAGTTTAGCCGTAAGGCATATTGATCTTATGCCATTCCGAGAAATCTTATTAACGTATTTCTTATGCATTTCATTCATTTATACATGTACATTGACCCATGACCAGATGGAATTATATGTGCATATATTATATGTATATGGGATATGGGAAAAGCTTACAATATTATATATACACCACCACCTGATTAGCTAGTATATGTTGATGATTTTGCCCATAGTGGCCGAGATGATATGATGAGATGCCCACAGAGGCTTGATGTTGCTGTTTACACATATACCTATGCATGGTATGACATTTATATGCATATGTATGACATTATAAATATGAAATGCTTTACAGATCTATTCAAACTTACATGTTAAGTCTTTTTCTCCATGTTTCTCTCATATATTTTATTTACTGATTTTCATTCATTACATACTCGGTAAATTCTTTCTACTGACGTCCCAGTTGCCCGGGGATGCTGCATTTCATGCCCGCAGGTCCCGATTGATAGGTTGAGAGTCCTCCAAGTAGGCTATCAGCTCAGCAGAAGGTGTTGGTGCACTCCATTTGCTCCGGAGTTGCTTATTTGGTCAGTATGATTTGGACATGTATTGATTAGTATAAAGGGGCCTTGTCCCGACCTTTATGGTATTTATCTACTCTTAGAGGCTTGTAGATATATGTCATACACATGAAAGATTGTATGGCCTTGTCGGCCTATGTTCAGTGTACGAGTGATCATTTTGGTCTTATAGGCCCGTATGTCAAATGTATAAGTTTTTATTACATGTTGGGTCGTCGAATATCAAGTATTTCCTCATGTTTTATTCTACTTATCTCACGATAGCCTCTATGTCTCATTTACTTATGATAGTATGATAAGAGAGATATGTTATGTTAGTACTCGGTTGAGTAAGGTACCGAGTGCCCGTTGCGGCCCATCAATTTGGGCACAGACAGTTGTCATCCCTGTTAGGTAGGTCTGACAATTGAGATCTACCTCCGTCAAAGTAAAGGAAGTATTCTCACTTGCCTGTATAACCAAATGGTTATGATTCAAAAGGGTACTTGTTTTGTGTTATGATTTAAATATGTGCAACTCATGTCTAGATACCACTTCTGTTAATGTAACGCCCTTAATGTTGAGATCAGTGTTGTTGATATCTATCATGATACTTTTTTCAGTTGTTGATGTGTTGTTATGAGTTGTTTTAGTGGTTCTCTGGAAGGTGGTTAGGCCCAATTGCAGAAGAGACTTTGCCGAACGCTTAAGATATGTGGAAGAAGCAACGAGTTCAGTTAAGTGTCTGGGGACGAACTCTACTCCTTATTCGAGGACGAATGATCCTAAGTGGTTGATGTAACAATCTCTCTACTGGCTTGCGGTGGGCCTTTGGAATTTGCCAAACCTGCCACCCTAACATGCTGCTGCACATACTCACAACATGACGCCAAATGCTCCTTCCTGCATATCGGACAGATCGGGGTAGGCGTACCAATCTAGGGCATTTTTTCTTCTTGTTCCCCCTCTTTTCACAACCATTGACATATTTCAAGAGTCATCCAACATGTTCCCAAGTGACGTTTCTTGCAAATCAAACAATCCGGTTTATTAGTACCAACAACCCTTTTTTCTTTCTTAAATACTTTCACCACCCCACCGATTGGTAGGAACAAGGGTACTTCCCTTAGCTAAAAGTTCTTATAACCCCTCCACAGCTTGAGGCATTCTCCCAACTAACTCTTGTGCAAGCTCCCCCCAGATTCTCCGCCGAAGTCATTCTCTCCTTGCTGCTTCGAACGCGTGGATTACTCATCTGGAAAATGAGACATAACTATGAAATTAAATTTTTATCTTGAGCTTTATCGCACGTTTTGGAGTATCAAAGAAGGGTGACATTCCTAAATGCCCAGGTACCTAGCTAATTTTAGATGTGATCGACAACACACCGATAAGAAGGACTCTACTAGACACGGCTCCGAGACATCCTAGGACGCTTTAAAACCTTAGAATTTGATAACAAGCCTGTCATGCCCCGACATCGGGGACCGCGACTGGTGCTCAACCGAGATACCCCGGTTAATCAAGACTTAACTATGCCTTCAATCCACCTTGCCCATTAACAATATAAAAATTAGTACAAGTGATAGACAAGAAAAGAGTCAAGTGTTCCATATTCTTTTTCCATTAATCAAATGAGATTCATTTACGATTTCCAAAATATTAAAAGTTTATAAATATGATGAAAAATATGTTTGCCAAAATACCAATACTTTTAGCTCAATTCCAAACATCAACACCACCCACACTATGTCTACATAGCCTCTAAGTACAACAGAAGTGTAGAATGGAAGTGCCAGCGATAAGGCTCCGGCTATACCTCAAAGTACAAAATACAACGTGAAATGACATAAAGCCTAGAACAAAGTAGAGCTCACCAAACCTGCTGAGTATAGAGTAACTGCTAACGAGGATCAAGACTGCCCGCTGATGAACTACCTCTATCCATTGAAGATGCAGCACCCCCGACAAAAGGGATATTAGTACGTATGGAATAGTACTAGTATCTAAAGCTAAATGTCCTCTTATGAAATAGAACGCCAATAAACGGAGGGGAAACATCATGGAAGCAAAGAGTAACAATCAATGATATCCAAATGCCAAGTTAAAACATAATAATTTTTAAAATAAAAAATAAATTTTTGGTTGGGAGATAATTAGCACTGATATAGCACCGTGTTATTATCACGGAGTCTGATCACACCCGATCGACTAGGTCATCTCCCCACGGACATTGTGGTTTGATATGTGATACGAAAAAGGTGTTACCAAGAGTAGTACCACCATGTGTGCAGTATGGCATCCGATCTCCACCCGATCGGGTAGGACGACTTCCCACATATGCCGTGTGGGTTGACTTTCCAATTCACAACTAATATCAATCTCATGCCAAATAAGGTGAATAATCACAATCCACCACAATCCATCCCTACACTGGCACGTGTAGTTTCGGGCGTGGGCCATATGAACCACCCTTCCTCGGTTTGCTACTGATACTCCTAAAAATAATTGTTTTTGTTTTTGCACACAAGGTAACATAAATACAAATGTATTCACCTCATCATTTTTTGCATTTTATAAATCTTAATTAGTATTTTCAACCACTCACAACAATAGTATTTCCTTGGCTCTTTTGGCCATTCACAAGTTTCTTTGTTCATGGCACGATGGTCGTATTTCATGTCCCACACTTACATTTCTTTCCTATCATGTATGATCATCAAAAATATCAACATATATAATATTTTTAAAATCACAACTTTAAGTTCATTAGAAATGAAGACTTTAAACACAATAGATTTCTTTCCAAGAAATAGAGTAAAATGATTGGTAATCGAAGAGCAAGTTAAAATCATAGACGAGTAACACGCCATTTATTCTTGACATACTTTTCCCAAAAAGGGAAATACACAATTTCAACTCACTTATATCACTTTCAAGCATCTTTATAGATTATCGACAATATGAGTATTCGAAATCAAGGTCTTAAGTATATATATGAGCAATAGGAGTTTTGGACGCATGGAGTATTCTTTCGAAGTTAAGCATAATGGACTTTCATTTGAAACACGACTAAGAGTCATAACATTTTAGTACTTATATCATACTTTGAATAGGTTCCCGAAGGATAACATAATATGATAAGAGCATATGAAACATATTTTTAACACACAAATATATATATATATATAAATATCTTTCGACACAAGGTTCATTCAGAATAGTCGAATTTATTAAGAACTTGAGCCAACCATATATGAAACTTGCAGAAACATCATGGAATTCAATTCTAAGAGAGTAGTTTAGCCAACATACACGAATATTCGCCCCTTAATAGTACTACGATGGTCCACCACACTAAACAACATCAATCTACAACAATGCAACACATTTGTACCAATATTAGTATGATTTCTATACTTTAAGTCATTTAGACTTTTTATCAAACATCTAACGTGAATTTCATTCAACAACCCCCTTCAATGGAATTTCTTCACTTAACCACCACCTTCCATACCAATGATTCACCTTACCATCGTGTCTAGGCCATCCACAACTTCCATTACCACAGCATGCCGAACAATTCACACCCAAACCATCAATCTCATTAATTAAACCATTTTACAATCTCTACAACACTAACACAACCCAGTTAGGCACTTATGGCTTCCAATCACCATCCCATACGTCCTAAAATATATTTCATACATAAATAATCAACATAGAGTAGTTCGAGATGGTAGACATACCTCTTGTAGCGAGACTCTTGAAAATTCCAACTTGTAGTGTTCTTGACCAATTTGGGGTTTTGAATGGAAGTCTATGGATTTTCAAGATTAATCCTAGTTAAAATAAGTATTTAGAAGTATTAATCAACTCAAAATTACTCCAAAAATATTACCTTGATTCATGGGAGGGAAGTATAGGATGGGTTCGCCTTGATATGCAAGCCCTAGCTCAAATAAATGACTAGCCCCTCTCTATACTCGGCATTGGGGGTATTTATAGGGCTCCTATGTGTGCGGCCATGCACCTGGTCAAGTGACCGCACATTTGGCTGCGCACATAAGGCAAAAACACCCTTATATGCGCGGTCGCACATCTAGGCACGCATAGTCATAGGTCCGGTAAAATGGCCATAACGTTCTGTAGATATATCCAAATGACCAACGGTTTGATGCGTTTGAAACTAGACTCAAAGGGTTTTAATTTGTTTGGTACAACACCACCTAAGTTATTATATTTTCGGATTAGCATTCATTTGAAGTCGGTTCTTGTGCTAATTGAGACATCCTTTCCACTTAATGTATCCAACTTGTTCCACACAAATTCTTGCAATTCACAAAACTACTTAGTATAATCCAACTCACCTTAAACATATATTTGCATTTCAAAATGATGTGGTTCTATCCCATAGGTCTCCTTTAATACTCGAATACGCTATCCTCAAATACCACTGGCGCACTTTAAAATCTTAAATCAAGGACAGTCATACATACTGCATGATAGAAGGTAGTAATAGTCATGAGATTGGAGGAATTCTGACCACAAGTCGTGGTGGGAGAAAGAGGCCTAAAGGGGGGAATGATGTTACACCTCACAGTATTACGTCGACATTACACCCCATAGTATTGTACGTTGGATTTGTTGTAAGATAATTGACATCAGTTCAAGGACAAGATTATTTTGAGGTTATAAGTATTATGCTATTTACAACAAGTGATAAGTAAAGCCGTGAAGGTCAAAGAGTAAGCGAGTGGAAGAAAATGAGTTTTGTCGAAGTTTGACATTTTGAGATAAAGTAAGGTCCAAGCTATAATACCCCGTATTTATGGACTAGTGCCATGCAAGGTACGACATGACCATGATAGTAAGGTGTATAAAGTGTGTTAAAAGTGATTAGTATTTTATGTAATTTGAGATAATATTTAATCATGTGGGTAAATGATTAATAGTTGATTAGTGGGAGATTAATGTGTTAACAAATCAATTGGAAAAATTGTGGATAAGCATAAAGGGCCCACAACGTGGAAGCAAGTCAATTAGGTGATAAGTGACTCTTTGGTTTGGATATTAGGTGGCAATTTAGGGGATAGTTGGGCAAAAGTCATCCTTATCAAGTGGGGACTACAATCCACAAGTTATAATAGATCTTCCTAAATAATTAAATGAGACTCAAATAATTCATTTGAAACTTCACAATGCTATAGAAACATGAATTGCAAATTCCAAGAGAGCTCGGTACAATCTTTCTCAAGAGTATCATATGGATTTTTCCCTACTCCGATCTGCCATTACGTGTTTTTTCTCAAAAGACGTGTGTTATAGGGATTGTTAAGAGAATCGGCTCAGGTATGTTATGGCTATCCCTTTTTTCCTTTTGCATGTTCCATATGATACAAACGAAATGAGCAAATCCACAACTTTCATAAATGACTCTATTTATAGAAGTCCTAGGGGTGCCTATGTTCTTGATTACCCATTATAATTATTATTATTATTTCTTCTGTTCATGGGTCTCAAAAACATATGTATTTGAAAACGTTTATCCGAAAGTCATATTGATCTTATGACATTCCGAGGAATCTTATTTACGTAGTTCTTATGCATTTCATTCATTTATACATGTACATTGACTCATGATCAGATGGCATTATATATGCGTATATTATATGTATATGGGATATGAGAAAAGGTTACTGCGTTATATACGCACCCCCACCTGATCAGCTGGTATATGTTGATGATTCTTCCCACAATGGCCGAGATGATATGATGGGATGCCCTCATAGGCTTGAAGATGTTATGTACACATATACCTACGCATGTTATGAAATTTATACGCATATGCATGACATTTTAAATATGAAAGGCTTTACAGAGCTATTCAAACTTACATGTTGAGTCTTTTTCTCCATGTTTCTCTCATGTCTTTTATTTACTGATTTTCATTCCTTACATACTCGGTACATTATTTGTACTGACGTCCCATTTTCATGGGGATGCTGCATTGCATGCCCGCAGCTCCCGATAGATAGGTTGAGAGTCCTCCAAGTAGGCTATCAGCTCAGTAGAAGGTGTTGTCGTGCTCCATTTGCTCCGGAGTTACCTATTTGGTCAGTATGATTTGGACATGTATTGATTAGTATGGCGGGGCCCTGTCCCAACCTTTATGGTATTTATCTACTCTTAGAGGCTTGTAGACATATGTCATACACATGAAAGATTGTATGGCCTTGTCGGCCTATATTCAGTGTACGAGTGATCATTTTGGTCTTATAAGTCCGTATGTCATATGTATAAGTTTGTATTACATGTTGGGTCATCCAATGTTGAGTATTTCCTCATGTTTTATTCTATGTATCTCACGATAGCCTCTATGGCTCATTTACTTATGATAAACCCAGAATCTAAGTGCGTTAGAGTTCCCAAAGGCTCTAAACGAACCCCGGGCAGTGCTCGCACCAAGAAAAGTTAAAAAAATCGAATTTTGGTGGCCTTGGCTTTCAGCCGGCCAAGAGCCAAAGTATAGAACAAGAGAATGAGAGAATAATAGAGTGACAACCTTTAGTTCTTTAGTGAATCACGTGAGAAACGTCTGTTTCAAAAGGGAACGGGGAGGGGTTTATATAGTAGTAGAGATCAAGCAAATAAACAAGGAAACACTGTAAAAGCAAACATAAATAAGGAAATAATAACATGCAGAATCAATTTAATCAGATTTGGAGAAAAATTAGGTAAACCCTAGTTCATGATGGAGAACCAAAAAATAGTCAAAAATCTCACTGAATCGAACCCGTACGACCTTGCCATGATGCATATGGATGAAATATCGTCCAAAAACTGAAGGGTGAAGCTGATCTCCCTTGATTCGGAGATTGATATTTGCCGAAAATGGAGCAAGTACTATGTAATACCGTAAAGCAGCGACCGGTAGCGAAGGCACATAAGTATGGTAAGTAAATAACAGGTGAATCCCCTTATTAACGGGATTAGGAGGGGGATTGGTGAAGGGCGGCAATTAGGATTCGTCATATATGGGGGGGATTCTAGCAATTTCAGGGCGGCGAGTCGGTAAGAAATGGGCTAGGGTTTTGGGTAAGGGGGAATATAAAGAAACGAGTAGGTGTGTTATAGGCCGTTGATCTGTTGAGATCAACGGTCACAATCACAAGGGAGACGGGACAGGTTATTTGAAACGGGTTCCGCCTGGGTTGAGGTTAATAGGTCGTTTGGATTGGGCTGCTGAAGAAGAGAGTGAGTGGGCTAAGTGTTTGGGCCAAAATTGGTTCAAATATTAGCCTAAAATTGGGCCAGTTTTTAAATAAGAGATTAAGGGGGAAAAAATAAATAATAAACTGTTAAAAAAATGCTATCTATGCAACTTAATACTTCAAAACGATAGTAGAAGATTATAAACAATGTAGAAACTTATTTTGACCTTGAATAAAATGACAAATGCAATAGAGTTGTAAAATATAGGCTATTATTGCAAGGTTGTGCAAATAGCCTAAAATACTAGTGTAAAAAATGAAGTAAAAATATTAGAAACAATGTGTTATGGATGCAAATAATAATTTTAGATGATTAAGTCATCACAAAATGATTTTAAGTAGTAATTAATAAATATTCAAGTAATTTAAATGTAAGAAAATCAATTTTAAAGCTTTAGAAATTATGGAAAATTATAGAAAATGCTTGTATAGATTTTGTAAACTAAATAATGATGCGAAATGATATTTTGAAGGTATATATACTATTTAAGAAAATATGAGGCAAAATTGGGTATCAACAGTTGCCCCTCTTTACCTAGAAATGATGAAAACGTTATCGGGTAAAGCAAATGATGACCAATTTGGCCGAATTAAGTGAGGAATGATGTGATATGAACAAATGGAGGCCGAACCCCGGTTCCTGAGTTGCCTAAATATTCTTGGTGTTACGGGAATCAGGCCGTATATAGTTCTCGATCCAACGGTGAACAAAACCAATGGAGTTATAAGAATGTTTGCATGTTTTGGAGAGGGTTCGTTTGGGTGTGATAGTATTGGATGAATTTATTCGGAGTCGTGAATGTGAATTTTAAATATTACAATTTTGTCCCAACGCAGAAATCAGAATGGTCACAGAGTAAAAGGTAGGCAATTACTGGTAGTTGGTTACGTTTGAAACAATTGAAGGATGTGAATGTTGTGAACGGAAACCGGAGCAAAGATTGCTCCCATTTGTAGAACGGTTACCTCCTGGATTACCTGTAAAACTAAAAACACGGTGCGTGCAAATATATATATATATATGGGTTAATGCGAAAGTTTAAACTTAATGCAAATCCCTTTGGACCATGACAGTGAGGATGATGTCCTTAGACCATGACGTCCCGGTCCATGAAGTGTATGATAAGGGATTCGCAGGCCATGAAATGGTGTCCTCAGGCCATGAGGATGGTGCCTCTGGACTATGACGCCTTTGAATAATGATGTGAAATTTTGAGAGATCCTCAGGCCATGGAA
>AWOL01S0008045.1:0-27446 GCA_000715115.1 Nicotiana otophora | reverse complement strand
AAGTAAAAACATTTGAAACAATGTGTTATGGATGCAAATAATAATTTTAGATGATTAAGTCATCACAAAATGATTTTAAGTAGTAATTAATAAATATTCAAGTAATTTAAATGTAAGAAAATCAATTTTAAAGCTTTAGAAATTATGGAAAATTATAGAAAATGCTTGTATAGATTTTGTAAACTAAATAATGATGCGAAATGATATTTTGAAGGTATATATACTATTTAAGAAAATATGAGGCAAAATTGGGTATCAACAGTTGCCCCTCTTTACCTAGAAATGATGAAAACGTTATCGGGTAAAGCAAATGATGACCAATTTGGCCGAATTAAGTGAGGAATGATGTGATATGAACAAATGGAGGCCGAACCCCGGTTCCTGAGTTGCCTAAATATTCTTGGTGTTACGGGAATCAGGCCGTATATAGTTCTCGATCCAACGGTGAACAAAACCAATGGAGTTATAAGAATGTTTGCATGTTTTGGAGAGGGTTCGTTTGGGTGTGATAGTATTGGATGAATTTATTCGGAGTCGTGAATGTGAATTTTAAATATTACAATTTTGTCCCAACGCAGAAATCAGAATGGTCACAGAGTAAAAGGTAGGCAATTACTGGTAGTTGGTTACGTTTGAAACAATTGAAGGATGTGAATGTTGTGAACGGAAACCGGAGCAAAGATTGCTCCCATTTGTAGAACGGTTACCTCCTGGATTACCTGTAAAACTAAAAACACGGTGCGTGCAAATATATATATATATATGGGTTAATGCGAAAGTTTAAACTTAATGCAAATCCCTTTGGACCATGACAGTGAGGATGATGTCCTTAGACCATGACGTCCCGGTCCATGAAGTGTATGATAAGGGATTCGCAGGCCATGAAATGGTGTCCTCAGGCCATGAGGATGGTGCCTCTGGACTATGACGCCTTTGAATAATGATGTGAAATTTTGAGAGATCCTCAGGCCATAGAATGGTGTCTCCCGGCTATGAGGATGTCGCCTTCGGACTCTAATGCCTTTAGACAAAATGGCGATGTTTTAGCCCATGCAAAGATATGATGCTTGGTCATATGCGAGGCTGAGACAAGACAAGGCTTAGTATTGTGTGAGATGAGGGCGGCGCTTAGCCCTAGGTGACCAAAGAGATTGTGCTAGGTCTTAGGTAGCATAATGGAGATAGTATTTAGTCTCATGCAAGTAAAGGCAATGCTTAGCCTTATGCAATTACGGAGGCAGTGCTTAGCCTCATGAAAGAAAAGGAGACAATCCCTAGTCTCATGCCGGGAAAGACGGTGCTTAGTCTTATGCAATTAGGGAGGCGATGCTTATCCTCATGCAAGAAGAGGAGACAATGCTTAGTCTCATACAGAGAAAGGCAGTGCTTAGCCTCATGCAATTAGGGAGGCAATGCTTAGCTTCATGCAATTAGGGAGGCAATGCTTAGCCTCATGCCAGAAGAGGAGACAATGCTTAGTCGCACGCATGGAAAAGCAGTGCTTAGCCTCATGCAATTAGGGAGGCAATGCTTAGCCTAATGCAGTTAGGGAGGCAGTGCTTAGCCTTGTGCCAGAAGAGGAGACAATGCTTAGTCTCATGCAGAGAAAGGCAGTGCTTAGCCTAATGCAATTACGGAGGCAATGATTAACCTCATGGAAGAAATGGAGACAATGCTTAGTCTCATACAAGGAAAGTCAATGCTTAGCCTTATGCAATTAGGGAGGCAGTGCTTAGCCTCACGAAAGAAGAGGAGACAATTCTTAGTCTCATGCAGAAAAAGGCAGTGCTTAGCCTTACGCAGTTAAGGAGGCAATGCTTAGCCTCATGCAAGAAATGGAGACAATGCTTAGTCTCATGCAAATAAAGGCAGTGCTTAGCCTTATGCAAATTAGGGAGGCAATATTTAGCTTCATGCAAGAAATGGAGACAATGAAGATTTTATTAAGATGTGACCGAACCCATAGGGTTGCCTGCGTATCCCCTCTTAAATGGGAATCAGGTCAAGCGTAGTTCAGTTATATCAAGCGAAGAAATGTAAACAATCCTAAACATAGTATCTCTTGACTGCATCTGCGTTGATAGGTTTTTGCCTAATCTCTCCGTCCATTTCTGCAAGTATGAGTGCTCCTCCTGTTAATACTCGATGAACCATGTAGGTACCTTTGCAATTGGGTGAGAACTTCCCCTTGGCTTCATCCTGATGTGGGAAGATCCGTTTTAGCACCAACTGCCTCAGTGTGAATTGCCTTGGCATGACCTTTTTATTGAAAGCTCTTGCCATTCTGTTCTGGTAGAGTTGACCGTGACATACTGCATTCATTCTCTTTCCATCAATGCGAGCCAGTTGTTCATAGCGGCTCTGTACCTATTCTGCATCATTGAGCTTTGCTTCTTGTATAATTCTCAAAGAAGGGATTTCTACTTCGGCAGGAATAACTACTTCACTGCCATAAACCAATAGGTAAGGAGTTTCCCCAGTTGATGTGCAAACCATGGTACGATACCCGAGCAGAGAAAATGGCAACTTCTCGTGCCATTGCTTGTAATTATATACCATTTTCCTTGGTATCTTCTTGATGTTCTTATTGGCAGCCTCTACAACTTCATTCATTTGCGGCCTGTATGCCGTGGAATTCTAATGCTTGATCTTGAAAGTTTCACACATGGCCTTCATTAGGTCACTGTTGAGATTGGCGGCATTGTCGTTGATGATTGACTCTATCATTCCGAATCGACAAACAATGCGATCCCGAACAAAATATGCGACGACCTTCTTAGTTACAGCTTTGTAAGATGCGGCTTCGACCCATTTTGTGAAATAATCTATGGCCACTAGAATGAACCTATGACCATTTGGAGCAGCGAGTTCGATTGGACTGATGGCATCCATGCCCCAAGCGAAGAAAGGCTAGGGTGCACTTGTTGCATTGGGTTCATTGGGTGTCACTCGTATCATATCATCATGTTTCTGGTATTGGTGACATTTTTGAACATACTTGATGCAGTTTGTTTCAATAGTCATCCAGAAATACCATGATCTTAGTATTTTCTTAGCTAAGACGAAGCCATTCATGTGCGGTCCGCAAGTTCCAGCATGTATTTCCTCGAGCAATGTGGATGCTTCCTTGGCATCGACCCACTGTAATAACCCCAAATCATGAGTTCTTCTATAAAACATTCCTCCGCTTTAAAAGAAATGGTTCGCTAATCTTCAAAGCATGTGCTTTTGAGTATGGGTAGAGTGCTCTGGATATTCTCCTTTTTCCAAATATTCCTTGATGTCGTGGAACCACAGATTTCCATCATTCTCTTCTTCAACATGAGCAAACTAAGCTGGTTGTTTATGAATTCCTATTGGGATAGGATTGATGAAGTTCTTGTCTGGGTGTTATATCATGGAATATGGAGTGGCCAATGCATTTGCAAACTCATTTTTAATTCTCAAAACATGTTTGAATTCTATCTTTGTGAACCTTTTAATCAACTCTTGTACACATTGCAGATATGGCAATATTTTGGTGTTCTTTGTAGCCCATTCTCCTAAAACCTGATGCACCAACAGGTCGAAATCTACAATTACCAACAGCTCCTGAACATTCATGTTAATGGCCAACCTGAGTCCCAAGATGCAGGCCTCATACTCCGCAATATTGTAGGAGCTTGGAAACCTATGTTTTGCGGATGCCAGATAGTGTTGACCGTTCTCTGATACCAAGACAACTCCAATACCTACTCCTTTGAAGTTTGCTGCTCCATCGAAGAACATTTTCCAATCATCATATGCTTCAGTGATATCTTCTCTCACGAACGACACCTCCACNTTTCTAGCTTACCCATAGGCATGGGTTTCTGAAAGATGTATTTTAGCGGGTCCATCCTTGATACGAGATATGTAGTGTTTGCACAGAAATAATTCCTCAACTTCTGAGTTGTCCATGTCAAAGCACAGCAGGTACGTTCCAGCAAAGAGTATCGGGCTTCGTAGGGTGTGAATTTCATGCTAAGATAATATATCACATGCTCCTTTCTTCCAGTCTCATCATGTTGTCCCAGAACGCAGCCAAAAGCTCCATCCAATACAGACAAATAAAGCAACAGGGGTATTCCTGGTTCTGGTGGGACCAAAACGGGTGGTTTAGATAAATACTCCTTGATTTTGTCGAAGGCTTTGTGGCATTCTTCAGTCCAGCTTGTTGCAACAGCTTTCCTCAGCATCCTGAGGATCGACTCACATATCACGATTGATTGTGCTATGAAGCGACTGATGTAATTAAGACGCCTTAAAAAGCTCAACACATCTTTCTTATTCTTAGGAGGTGGCAAGTCTTGGATTGCTTTGTCTTTTGATGGGTCTAACTCAATTCCACTACAACTGACGACGAATCCTAACAATTTCTCGACAGGGACTCTGAAAGCACACTTTGTAGGATTCATTTTCATGTTATATTTTCGAAGCCGATCGAAGAATTTCCTCAGATACGCTATGTGATCCGTACTCCTTTTGGATTTGATGACAACTTCATCCACGTACACTTATATCTCTTTGTGTGTCATGTCATCGAAAATAGTTTTCATGGCTCTCATGTAGGTGGCTCTGGCGTTCTTCAGACCAAAAGGCATCATTTTATAACAATATATTCTGCATTGTGTGATGAAGGCTGTCTTTACAGCATCCTCCTCATCCATCCTGATCTGATGGTACCTTGGGAAGCAATCCACAATGGATTGGAGTTCATGTTTGGCACAGTTGTCCATCAATATGTGTATATTAGGCAACGGGAAATCATCTTTGGGATTTGCTCTGTTTGTATCTCGGTAGTCAACACATACTTTGACTTTCCCATCTTTCTTCGGAACTTGCACGATGTTGGCCAACCAAGTCGAGTACTCGACCACTCTAAGAACCTTGGCTTTGATCTGCTTGGTGACCTCCTCTTTTAACTTCAAACTCATGTACGACTTGAATTTTCTGAGCTTCTGCATTATAGGTGGACATGTAGGATTAGTGGTAACTTGTGAGCTACTATGGATGTGCTCAAAACCGTCATATCATCGTAGGACCATGCAAATATATCTTCATATTCTTTTAGGAATCTGATGTACTCTTCTTTCTCTGACGGTGATAGATGAATGCTTATGCATGTTTCCTTGACCAGTTCAGAATTCCCTAAGTTAACTGCTTCAGTTTTGTCCAAATTGGACTTTAGCTTGTTTTCAAAATTTTCCACTTCTCTGGCGATTTCCTCAGGTATCGTATCATCTTCCAGGTCTTTTGAATCACTATCCTTATGTTGCGTTGTCTCATTACATGTCACAGTCACAGGTTCATCGGGATAGGTAATAATAATGTTATAAAAAGAGAAAATATAAAGAATAATAGTAAATACGAAAAGTAGCAATGCATTAATTGAAATCTTTAAAATGTTAACAAATGTGTCTCAATGACTCGAGAAATTATTTCAAATCAAAATACTGAAAATGTCTCAAATGCTTAAAAATAATTGATGCTAATCTGCCAAGCTACCCAGGAACTCGATGGGCCCAGGATATTGCAGCAGTCAAGTTTTTTAGAACAGCTCATTTCCCCATGGTCTGAATGGTAAGGTCTTTCTCCTCCTCCTCCTCCTCAACTATCGCACTGCAATCCATATCTTCTTCATCCAGAAATAATTTCTTCATGCCAGCTAAGACTTCATCTTCCTCAGATCCCCACATTATGTCAACTTGATGAAATAACTGGTGCAGAGGTGGTACTGGTTGTTCCAGTGGATAATAATGACCATGCCATGGCAGCGTCCAATCCTAGTACTCTTTCCAAGTATATTCATATCTGAGCCCAAAGGTTGTGCCATGACGCTGCGGTTGTACGGGTTTGGTGACCCCTTGGAGGTTTTTGCTGAGACCCTTGCCAGGTTCATATCCTGTCCATATTAATATGCTTTCTATCTTGTTACTCCATCATTGATCCTTTTCAATTGCGTTGACCCACTCAATGCGATGGTATGATTCTCCACCCATCTTTTTCCTATTCTCGATGACTGTAACGATCTGATTGGTGTAGATGGGGTTGCTTCCCTCCCCATGGATAATCACTTCTTGATGATTCCATTCAAACTTCACAGCCTGATGCAGAGTAGAAGCCACTGCCCCAGCTGCGTGTATCCAAGGTCGTCCCAATAATAGATTATAGGTAACAGATATATCCAACACTTGGAACTAAACATCAAACCAAGTCGGGCCCATTTGTAGGTTGAGGTTGATTTCTCCGATTGTGGCTCTTTGGGATCCACAACCATAATTCCCATATGTAAATCGTGCAGGCCTTTACTCAAGCTCTTTAGAGTAGTCAGTGGGTATATAATTAGACTTGAACCCCTATCTATCAGGACCCTGGCGATGAACTTATCCTCAAATTGCACTGTGATATGTAGTGCCTTGTTATGACTTTGTCCTTCTGGTGGTAATTCATCCTCGTGAAAGGTGATTTTGTTGCTTTCCAATACCTGCCCAACCATGTTGTCCATCTCCCCACTAGTGATGTCGGAGGGTAAATAAGCTTCACTCAGCACTTTCATCAAGGCATTCCTGTGTGTCTCGGAGTTTTGCAGCAGTGAAAAGATGGATATCTGAGCGGGAGTTTTGTTCAGATAATCGACGATAGAGTATTCCCTTGCTTGTACTTTTCTCCAAAGGTCATCAGGGCCAGTCTCAACAACAGGCGGCTTAGATGCAACATCCTTGCTTGTTCCTCCCAAGTGATCAGGTATATAAACTCTGCCAGTTCTAGTCATGCCTGTTTCCTCCATTTTTATTTCTCCTTTCCTCCTTGCTTCCGCAACATAATCCCATGGGATAGCATCAGACTTGTAAGATGGCGCGGGAGCTACTATCATAGTAAAGGGTATGGTTACCTCGACTTCAAACGGTACTTTGGTTTGTACCACAATGGGTGTGAGGGTGACTGGAGATATTTTTGGATCATCTCCCTCTTAAATGAGTCCAGTTGACCCTTCCGGATCCCATTCATCGTCAGTCTCTATCACGTTTACTCCCCCACCTTTATGATCCGGGAGAGGATTGCTACAAATATTTTGTGCAGCTTCCTTTGCCTGTATGACTTTAGTGTCGATTAATGTCTGAATCTTTTCCTTCAGTTTGCGACACTCATCAATGGTATGACCCCTCATGCCTGAATGATAGGCACATGGTTTTTTGGGGTTCACCCACTGAGAAGAATTCTCCGTGGCAATTGTAGGAATGGGAGTGACATAACCAGCATCCTTCAGTCTCTCGTATAGTTGGTCTATGGGTTCAGCAATTGGGGTGTATTTTTTAGGTGGTCTGCGGTTGAAGTTTGGTCTTGGATTTTGGTAATTTTGGCGGGCGAGTAGTCGTGAATGATAATATGCGGGTTGAGTGTTATAGGTGTTGTAGGTGGTAGCAGGTTGTTGATACATGGGGGTGTAGGCTGGTATGTGGGTGGAGGCGTTGGGTATGTAGGTAGAGGTGTTTGGTATGTTAGGGGAGACTTAGGACCCTGGGTCACCATTACAACACCCACTTCTTTCTTCTTCGAGATACCTTCCGATTGCAAGGCCTTATTTGTGGCATGCAGTGCTTCAAAATTCGTCACCATCCCACTTTTAATCCCTTCTTCTATTCTTTCTCCTAGCTTGATGATGTCGGAAAATATTTGGTTCTCAATAACCATAAACCTTTCATAGTAGTGCGAGTCTTGAGCTCTGATGAAGAACTTATTCATTTGTTCCTTTTCGAGTGTTGGTCTTACTTTTACAACCTCAAACCTACACCAAGTAGCATATTCACGGAAGGTCTCTGTTGGTTTATTTTTGAGGTTTTGAATGTACAAAACATCTGGTGCGTTCTCGGTGTTGAACATGAACCTTTCCATAATGTCTGACGCCATACTTACCCAACTCACCCACTTCTTCATATTTTGGCTAATATACCAGGACAATGTATCTCCTATGAGGCTTCGCATGAACAGTTTCATGCGGATTTGTTCGCTTTTTCCCACTCCTACAAGCTTGTCACAATATGTACTCAGATGCACTTTTGGATCATAAGTTCCATTGAACATTTCAAATTTTGGAGGTTTGTACCCCTCCGGCAGCTCTACATATGATTGAATGCACAAGTTTTCATAATTCAAACCTTCAATGCCTTTACCACCTTCGACATTCTGAACTCTTCTAGAGAGCTTGTTGAGTTCCTCAGCCATATTCTTGATGAGCAGGTCCTTCTCGGTAGACTCAGGTATATATAGGGTTTGTTTTGGGGTATGGGGTAAGGTCTCCACATATATCGGGTTGCTTTGGTGGACTCCAGGGATCTGAGCATAAGGGTGATCATTTGTTGAGTTTTGGAGGTTAGGAGTGGGTTGTGTTATATTTTTGGGAGTATGATAAGTGGTAGTCTATGGGTATTGGGTTAGGTGGTGATGATATTGTTGCGGAGTTGGTATTGGAGGAGGATTATGGTTTTGGGGAGGTGTAGGGTACTGGTGTGGTATAGGAGGGTTTGGTTGCGGTTTTTCGTTTTGTGGTGGTGCTTGGTTCTGGGTGTTTGGATTTTGTTGGTTAATATCAGGTACATTTAGAGTGAGAGAGAGGTTTGCCAAGTTCCGTACCTGCTCAAGTTCTCCTTGTGGCTCCAAAATCTACTGTTCCAAACGTAAGACCAGTTCATTCTGTGCCGGGGTGCTCCGACCATCTGATGTTTGGACGTTCTGAGCTATAGTAGCATTGTCCTTCTTGATACCACTCAAATCGTCTATTTTTCCTTTCCCTTTTGCTTTTTCCTTTAGAATCACTTAGTGGAGGAGGAGGTGGAGGACCTCTGGATCTAGTGTGATACGCTGACGATGCCAGTATACACGAACCAACCTTGGGGAGTGGGAATAATCAAAAGAAAGAAAAAGGAAAAGGTACCCAAGTTAGTAAGGGTATTGAAAGAATGCTTGTAATATTAAACATGTTTTGCAAAATCATGTAATAATTCACGTCCTAATTTGGGGACCTCGTTGTGCCTGAGGTAGGCCTAAGCGACACATAGACTTGGAGAAAATTGATGCCAATAATTGCATCATTTTATTAATGTAAAAATGAGCCAAACCTTCACTAAATTGATAATAATAATAAGGTTACTAATGTCATTTAGCCTTATTACAATTTAAATCTAAAACTAAGCTAGAAAACAATAAAGGACATTATTTGCTAGTCTACTTGGTCCCTGAAGGACCTTCTCCATGCTCGGCTCTTTTGAATCCATCAATCAAGTTTCCCAAGTCGCGCATATCCAATAATAAATAAGCTTTCTCTAGATGCCCTCCTTCACTGACATCTGTGTTCTGACAATCCGCAAGCCTCTTTCTCATCTTTCCCTCAAGCTCCATAGATCCTTGTTCTAGATATTCCAATCTCTCGGTAGACTTAGTGGCGATTTCCTTCCATTCATTTATTGCCTTCATGTCCACTTTATGTTATTCTAGATGTCTAGCTTCAATCTCAAAAACCCTTTTGTTAAGCCTTCTATACTTGACATGCGCCTCAGCAACATCATCGATGATCTTATTTTCCAAATTGACCCCTGGCTTGCCGTCTCCCACTATATCATCTACCAACCATGATGGATAGAAATACACATGACTGGAATGGTACCTGTCTGGATCGATAGTCTCTCTTTCCATAATGACCTTCTGATTTCACATATGTTGTACCTCGAACTTGAAAGGAATGATGTCCCCTTTGAAATTTGCCTTGTACTAGACCATGTTGAAAACCCGAGGTATGACTTGTTTTCTTCCTGCCTGTCTCATTACCTTTATAGGAGAATAGGGATAAATGCCTCACAACCCGATCAATACCAAATGAGTAGTATTCTTCGACCTCATGATGAACTCACTGTGAGGAAACCACTCAAACATCCAATGTACCTCCTCGTCTGTCAGATTGCTGAAGAAACACACCCAACTTACAGCACTTCTAGGCTGTGCGAACCTATCTGGGATGAAGGTCATTTTCTTTGGATGGTGGTAAGCTATGTAGTCATTCAATGGACGTTGCAGAAGCTCTTGACAATATTATTCCCTCTGAAAGTGTTCCAATAACCAGACTTATAATAATAGATTACAACCTTCAAAATGTCCGAACCCCTGCTTGCACCGATCTAGAGTGAGGTACAATTCAGCTAGGATCATAGGGATGATGGTGTAGGTTTGCCCCTCGACGCCTTCCATTAAAGTTCATGCAACCATAGCTAAACGAGTGTGAATCCTTCCCCCTTTCATGGAAAATATTAACAAACTCAAGAAGCAGATGATGAATACATAGACTCGGTGGTGCATCCAACCTAGGGAGGTAATGGCTAGTTCCTTATGATGAAAACGGTACGACTTACGATGCCCACAACGCTAATAAAGGAACCCAAAAGGGATGTAGGATTTCTTTAAGCAAAGCAATTCTTCATTTTTCTTAAAGCCCAATATCTTTAGAAAACCGCAAAGGGTGCGATTCTCTGGTACTAGTAACCCCGGACTATCCCATGGAAGCTTAGCAAAACATCCTATTTCTTCTAAGAGATGAGTCATTTCTATGTCACAAAATCGGAAGACCGCTCTTTTCTCATCCCAGAACATGGTAGCAGCCTCAATTAAGCTCTATTTGGTTGGGAATTAAGCAAAGACGGCAAGTCACCAAGTACTCCTGTCACGTGATTCTAGTCGCAAGGCGCAAGGTCATTCCACCAGTCAAGTAGTAGAGGTGGTATGTTTTAGACCATGCCGAACCTGGGGCCTTCGTGCTTCATTTTCTGCAAACAAATAAAGTTAGCCCTTTCCCCCTCCAGATATGCCCACTTACACAATAATGATCAATATATTGGCACAGCTACTCCAAGTAATGCACAAAACATGGTAGTGTCCATTGGGATTGTAGAAATCCCATCGGACTTTGGACAAGGCTTATCTTAGCGGGCTATTACGTTAACAACGTTCTAACCCGTACAAGGTTTAACACGATGCATGTACATTTGATATTAGAGTAAGGTTTCTAGAATGGCCTATACCGGTACTCCCAAGTGGACAACTTGATAGGGAAAGGCACGGGACTGTCGATTGCACCGCTGATCGACTAGTCTACCGCAGATAAGCATTTCCGATTTGAAAAAAAGTCATTTTGGAAGAGCGCAGACACTTATCAGGCATCACTATGTTGATAATTGGCATGAGTGGAGTATGATGTGGAGCATGCTTTATGCAGAAATAACACATTGTTAAGTATTTGCATGATAATTATGTAAAAGCAGTAAATACAATAGTAAGGTAAATATAGGAAATATAGAAAGGAAAGACAAAAGGAAAGAGTCAGTTTAGTTCGTGGAATATATGCAAGAATGTAATAAAGAAGATATGGGAATAGGGATGGGAGAGGCATGATATGGCAGTCTTAGACATGATGAAATGAAGAGTGGTCATAGCAAATAAAGGTGAACTGGAAAGGGATGTGCATGTCATAACAGATTTAAACAAATAAAGGTGAACGGAGAAGGGATGTGCATGTCATAACAAATTTAAACAAATAAAGGTGAATATGGGAAGGGATATGCATGTAATAGCAAAATTAAACAAATAAAGGTGAAGAAGGGAAGTGTATGTAATAAAGAAAGTAATCCACGTAAGTCATGTTCATTATGGTAAGAGCCTAAGTGTAAATCCCCAGCAGAGTCGCCATGTTGTCGCATCCCCTTTTTCTCTCTCGCGCGAAAGCGGGCTTCGACGTGTGAATACTCTTTTGAGTGGGAAGTAAAGTGTTTAAAGAAGAAGAGTTGCCACCTAACGATTTTTAATTAGCGTTAGGGAACCTATTATGTAGATAACTCTGTTGGACTAGTTAGCGCCACAAAAAGATCGGATAAGGGCTCAAATTACCTCAAAGAGAAGATGTTAGGCACTCTTCGGGGTCCACAGCTGTAGGTCCCGGCGGAACTTAAGACTATGCTGATTATAATTAGGCAAGATGATTAAATAAATGAAGAGAATAAAAGGTCAAAGAGTTTCATTACAACACAATCAGAATTGGTACAAATCTTAAGGACTACAAGGATACAACTATAACGGTCTATATTAGATGACTAAGTGTATATAGAGAAAAACGGGGTCCTAAGTTGTTTAACCTAAAGGATCACCTCGTGCAACATAAATAATATTTTGCAACTCCTTTTAGATAGGAGTTGCTGATATTATTCAGCAGGCACAGACTATCATCTCCTGCTACCCGATTACTNCCTAAAGGATCACCCCGTGCAACATAAATAATATTTTGCAACTCCTTTTAGATAGGAGTTGCTGATATTATTCAGCAGGCACAGACTATCATCTCTTGCTACCCGATTACTATGTTGAAGTTGTTTACTTAAAGTGTTCTAATTCAATTCCAGGTCGCGTCCTATGCGTGCACTACATGTCCCATGCCTATGGTCCAGGAGGCGTTGGACCTCTATTTGGGTGGTTCTAGACTTTACTTAGGCTTCTCAAAATGATAAAAACCAAGCGACATTCAAAACAAATAGGAGTTCTTTTAAGGACAGTTATAGGCTCAAGTTAGCCTCCACACTTAGACAACAAATGCAAGCAAACAGATTTCTACGTTAGGCACTAGACAGTTTCAGAATTGAGGCAAAGTCATTAAGATCTATAGACATGCTTTCTAAACAACTACTCAGTTTAAGAGTATCTTGTACTGTTATGCCGTTTATTGAGATTACAAATTATAAGTTATAAAACCCTATATACATGGTCTATAAGTGATTTACGCAATAGGGGGAATGAAAACCATTAGGAATACTCAGAATTACTCCTATTTGATCCTATTGGCATGCTTTCTAAGCAAGTAGCAGTATTTTATAGCTAGGTTATAATAGTTGGCAGTTGAAAGCTGATTATGTAACACTTCTTCCCTATAGGCATGTTTTCTAGGCGAGCGATAGATATAAAAGTAGCCGATGAATCAATTAAGAACCTATGGACATGATATCTAGATGAGGACCAGTAGAGAATAAGCTAGTATAATCCTATAGGCATGGTATCTAATGAATTTGCTGCCATTATGCAAATTGAAGGATGGTTAATGGCATTTGTTTCCTATAGGCATGTTGTCTAGTTTCACATAGCAGTGTACATGGGAATAAATAAAGTATTTAAGCTCATGCTTTGATAATAAACAAGTTGTGCGAGTGTGTGATTCCCCTAATGGAAGGATTTCTACTAGTGTATATGGAAATTCAAATAGCATATATGGCAGGTTGGATAACATAACAAGTAAATCATATGAATCCTATAGACATGTTTTCTACCCTTTAATGCAAACATTGGAATATACCGTTTCCCCAATTTTTCTAACATCCCAATTATTTATTAAAAAATTATTACAGACCAGATGAGGAATATAAGTACAAATATTACACCGGAAATTATAGTAGGCCTACAACAGGCCCAAAGGAGATATCGAGTATTGCCTGGGCCTTCAACAAACTACTTCTTCGCAAATAGCATGTCCGGATCCAAACAGGGGATTATGCCTATCAGCACAGCCCAAAAGTCATTGAGGAACTCAAGCCAAACCAAACAGTCACAAATTGCCCATATGACCCAAATATTGAATTACACAGAAATCACTTACACAACCCAGTTTTCAGATTATACAAATAATGTGAGGAAGTAAAGCTAAATGGCAGTGACAGTTCAATTTCTAGCACCAAAGAGAGTGATCAAAGAACCCCAAATCCTAGGGTGTCAGAGTTCACAAATGTCTCAAATGGACCCCAAGCAGTGCTCACACTAGGAAGGTCAATAGAGAGAGTTTTGGTGGCCTTGGCTTTTAGCCGGCCAAGAGTGATAGATTCAGAATAGTGTAGGTAACAAATGAGAGTGAGATGATAGTGATCAAGTGATAGAATTTGAAGAGGTGCACTTATATTTTAGAAGAATCCATAGCATGGGTGATTAAACAAAGAACATACATGCAAAAGAGAATCAACAAAAAACTCAAAGGACAGGTTGATATCACAAGTTCAAACACTTAGCATATTGGGCAGAAAACATTTTATAAGAAGGAGGGGAATCAGGTTTTCAAAGACTACAAGATTAACATACAAAGGTGCACAATGCCCAATGAGTCTAAAGTAGAGCACTAACTTAAAGAATGTAAAGCCTAGGGGTCCAAATTATATTGAATATACATCACAATACTAGAAAGTAGACATGCCAACTTATATCATTAAGAGAAAACAGTATCAAACATTATAAGGAAACACACGTTAAGATGGCTACTCTAAAGGTCCCAACTAATCACCAGGGGATACAGTATTAGGCAAACCGAAGACATAATGAGTGACAAAATAGCATGGGAGCAGGTCATAGCTAGAGTGAAGGTTATAGATTAGGACACATTATAGATACTAGTCCGTCATTACAAGTACCCAGAACAAAGTAGAGAAGCAAACGCATGCCAAGCAGTAAATGTAAACATTCAAGTACCAACACATTAGGCTAAACGAACTTAAGAGAGTCCAAATTACTCAAGTTAAGCATAAACATATCTCAGAACTGGCAGATTTAGGTAAAATCAATTGGTAAAGATGTTCAGATCACAAATCGAGTTCATTGTCAACAAGGTTGCACATAGAGATGGTCTAGAAAAATATTAGGTCATAAAATTTCAGATGTATGAATATGCAAATAATGAACACAAGAGAATAAATTGCAAAAGCAAAGAAAGTTATCAATTATCACTTGACAAATAGACAAACAAGAAATAACAAACTCCACAATACTCTGAATGTCAGCAAAGACCAATAAACCCTAGAATCTTAGTGCGTCACAGTTCCCAAAGGCTTCAAATGAACCCCGGGCAATGCTCGCACCAAGAAAAGTTGAAACAATCAAATTCCCGTGGCCTTGGCTTTCAGCCGGACAAGAGCAAAAGTATAGAATAAGCGAATGAGAGAATAATAGAGTGACGAGCTTTAGTTCTTTAGTGAATCTCGTGAAAAAAGTCAGTTTCAAAGGGGAATGGGCAATGGTTTATATAGTATTAGAAATCAAGCAAACAAACAATGAAACACTGTAAAATCAAACATAAATAAGGAAATAATAGCTTGCTAAATCAATTTAATTGGATTAGGAGAAAAATTAGGCAAACCCTAGTTCATGATGGGGAACCAAAAAATAGTCAAAAACCTCACTGAATCGAACCCGTATGACCTTGCCATGATGCATATGTACGAAATATCATCCAAATACCAAAGGGTAAAGCTGATCTCCCTTGATTCAGAGATTGATATTTGCGAAAAATGGAGCAAGTACTATGTTACACCGTAAAGAAGCTGCCGGTAGCGAAGGAACATAAGCATGGTAAGTAAATAATGGGTGAATCCCATTGTTAGTGGGATTAGGAGATGGACTGGTGAAGGACAAAGATTAGGGTTCTTCAGAGAAGAGGGGGATTCTAGGGATTTCAGGGCGGCAGGTCGGTAAGCAATGGGCTAGGGTTTTGGGTAAGGGGAATATACAGAAACGGGTAGATGTGTTATGGGCCGTTGATCATTTGAGATCAACGACCAGGATCGCAAGGGAGACGGGTCGGGTTATTTGAAACAGGTTCCGCCACGGTTGAGGTTAATGGGTCGTTTGGATTGGGCTGTTGAAGAGGAGAGTGAGTGGGCTAAGTGTTTGGGCCAAACTTGTTCCAAAAATTAGCTTACAATTGGGCCAGTTTTTAAATAAGAGATTAAGGGGAAATAATTTATTAAAAATAGTTTAAACAAATATTATCTATGCAACTTAATACTTTAAAACGATAGTAGAAGATTATAAAAAATGTAGAAACTTATTTCGACCTTGAATAAATTGACAAATGCAATAAAGTTGTACAATATATGCAATTACTGCAAGTAAAAACATTTGAAATAATGTGTTATAGATGCAAATAATAATTTTAGATGATTAAGTCATCATAAAATGATTTGAAGGAGTAGTTACTAAATATTCAAGTAATTTAAATGTAAGAAAATCAATTTTAAAGCTCTAAGAATTATGGAAAATTATAGAAAATGTTTGTATAGATTTTGTAAACTAAATAATGATGCGAAATGATATTTTGAAGGTATATATACTATTTGAGAAAATATGAGGGAAAAATTGGTTATCAATAGCGGCTATGCCGCCTCACCCCAATATATATAGGTGGGTGGTGGTGCAATAACAATACCAAAATCATATACAAAGCGGCCCTGCCGCCTCACCACAATATTTGCAGTTGGAGGTGCAACCCAATCACAATCTCTACACAATTTGGCATAATAGTTTTCCACACAAATCAAGACTTGGAATCATAACACGTAGATACACAATCCATAATTTGTAACACATCCTAAATTTATAATACAATATGATAAGAGCATTTGAAACACGAATTGAACATATATCTTTGTCACAAAACTTATATACTCAACTTGTAATAAATATCTTGGAACTTACATGGATATTAAGGTTCGAATTCTTAAAGAAGATTTTAGCCAACATACCTCAATTGAGCTTCCTTAAACTCTAAAAGTTCCGGAATTCTTAGCAACTTCAATATATTTTAGAAATATAACAAGTTGAACCAAAATTAGGAAGATGATCATGGTTCTAGCTCGTTTGAGCATTTTATCAAACACTAAGTGTGCATTAAGGTTTCAAGGTCCTTTTATCGAGGATTCCATCATGCCACAACCCATTCCTTACCACTCTTAGTTCAATAATCGTCCTACACCCCTTTGATAACACATGCATGTAAAATAAACAACTCTCATACCCAAAATGTATCTTGCTAATTACCTATTTTCAGATAATTTCAAAATTAGGGGTTAGGGTGTAGAATCTTAACTCTAGAATGAAGACCTAGTGAGTTTTCTTTGTTAGTCACAAAGATTCAAGCAAGAAATGAAGGACAATTTGTTGAAGATCACTCTCTCACTCTCAAAATGTCAAAATTTAGCTCCAAAATGGTACAAATCATCTATTGACTGAAGTAGGGTCAGGTTATAAAAACCCAAAAATGAAGCTGCGGAATAGCGTATGCGGTCACATATGTGATCGAAGAGCTGATATGCGGTCGCATATGTGATCGCGGAATTTGTGCCAAACATACTAGAAACAAATCTGCCTGGGTCTACACGGCCCGCAGACCTATTCTGCGGGCGCATAATGCACCGCTTAACTGGTCTGCGGTCTCATAATGCACCGTAGGCTTTCGCCCAAACTGCCTCGTCCCTGCTTCATTCTACGACCATTATGTGGTCCGCACAATGGTTCTGCGGCCGCATAGTGGGCCGTAGAAATATATTTGTTTGCCCAAATTTTTCTTTCACATTCCAGTGCATTGTTCAACCCAAAAAGTCGAGTCGCGAAGAATTTCTACAATCCTCAAACACGTAAGCCTTGTCCGGCACCATGAAACATTATTTTTCTTTTGCGAAATTTTACGGGGCTTTACATTCTTCCCCATTTATGATCATTAGTCCTCGAATGAGGGTCAAATTCCATCATTAGCATTCAATGTAACTCAATTGTTAATTCACACACACCAGTAGTTTCAAAATTTGGCTAACTCTCTAAATTTCCAAGAATTTCACCAGAGTCTCCCTTGTAACTGGGCCCATCCACCTACCAGAAAACCCCAGAAACACATCCTAGCAACATATACCTAATCCAACGACGTAACATAATGCAAAACAACACCAATTGTGGCCTCACAAGTAATATATTTCCATAAAGGAACACCTTTAATGTCAATTTGTACGAATAATACATAATTCATAGAAGGTAATCCTTAGAATTTTCATAGAACACAACTTTATAAATACATGGCTATTCAAGAAAATAAAGATACTTTTTCTTCATTTCTTCCTCGGCCTCCCAAATAGCCTCTTCAACCTGTTGTTTCGCCATAGCACTTTCGAGGAGGCAATTTCTTTATTTCTCAACTTTTGAACTTGCCGATCAATAATAGAAACTGGAATATCTTCATACGTCAATTCCTCATTAACCTCAATAGTCTCAACTGGAACAATGTGTGTCGGATCTCTAACTACTTTCTTCAACATAGAGACATGAAACACCGGATGCACTAATGTCATCTCAAACACATAAGCCTAGTTCTGCACCATGAAATATTATTTTTCCTTTGCAAAATTTTATGGGGCCTTACAACTGATTTGGGGGACATAGCCCGTAACGCCGGACAGGGACCAGTTCAGATAGTAGTTCAGTTTCAGCACAGTTTTAGCTTAACCTTCGGTTAAGTTCCAAACTCTTATTTAGCTTTCAANTGAAACATTATTTTTCCTTTGCAAAATTTTACGGGGCTTTACATTCTTCCCCATTTATGATCAGTCGCCCTCGAATGAGGGTCAAATTCCATCATTAGCATTCAATTTAACTCAATTGTTAATTCACACACACCAGTAGTTTCAAAATTTGGCTAACTCTCTAAATTTCCAAGAATTTCACCAGAGTCTCCCTTGTAACTGGGCCCATCCACCTACCAGAAAACCCCAGAAACACATCCTAGCAACATATACCTAATCCAACGACGTAACATAATGCAAAACAACACCAATTGTGGCCTCACAAGTAATATATTTCCATAAAGGAACACCTTTAATGTCAATTTGTACGAATAATACATAATTCATAGAAGGTAATCCTTAGAATTTTCATAGAACACAACTTTATAAATACATGGCTATTCAAGAAAATAAAGATACTTTTTCTTCATTTCTTCCTCGGCCTCCCAAATAGCCTCTTCAACCTGTTGTTTCGCCATAGCACTTTCGAGGAGGCAATTTCTTTATTTCTCAACTTTTGAACTTGCCGATCAATAATAGAAACTGGAATATCTTCATACGTCAATTCCTCATTAACCTCAATAGTCTCAACTGGAACAATGTGTGTCGGATCTCTAACTACTTTCTTCAACATAGAGACATGAAACACCGGATGCACTAATGTCATCTCAAACACATAAGCCTAGTTCTGCACCATGAAATATTATTTTTCCTTTGCAAAATTTTATGGGGCCTTACAACTGATTTGGGGGACATAGCCCGTAACGCCGGACAGGGACCAGTTCAGATAGTAGTTCAGTTTCAGCACAGTTTTAGCTTAACCTTCGGTTAAGTTCCAAACTCTTATTTAGCTTTCAACTTATACTCATATTTCTAGATTACATTCATACTTTAGTATGCTTTACATATGCTTTCCACCCTGCATACTTTGTACATATCATACTCACGTCCTTTTTGAGGTGTTGTGTTTCATGTCGTGCAGGTACCAATAGATCAACATTTGAGTCACATTAGTAGGACATACACCAGCTGTTGGAGTCACTCCGCTTACTCCCAGAGTTACTTATATTTATGTGTAAAGTCAGCTTGTTTGGGTATGACGGGGTCGTGTTCCATCTAGTACTTATTTAGTTCAACACTCCTAGAGGCCTGTAGATATGCATCTGGGCTGTTAGTATGTTTCTATGTGTTAGATTTTGTTAGCCTTGGTAACGTTCTAGAATGTACAGTTCTTATCGGATATGCTTATGCTTTTAAAGTTTATCCGTTTATATTCGTGACTAGTAGATTATCAATACATTTAGTGATGATTGGCACCTAGTGTCAGTTATTCGTCATGACCCTAGGCTGGGTTATGACAAACATGGTATCAGAGCAAGGTTCAGTCATATGGTGTCTGCAGGCCATGTCTAGTAGAGTCTTGTTTATTGATGTGTTTTGCACCACACTTATAGACAGGAGGCTACAAGATATTTAGGATGCTTCCTTTTCTTTTCGGTCTATATTGTGCGATAGAACTGAGTCGTATGTATTCGCTCCCAATCTCTATCTTATTTATTATCTCCGTGACGCCTATTATTACTAGACCATATGCGTCAGTCGCTAGTACGGGTCAAACCCGTCAAAAAATCATGATTTCCATTGAGGAGGATCCTTCTGAGGATCAATATGAGTCATTTATTCGAGTAGTTTCGATTCCGTCAACAACAAATGGGGTGAAAAGAGTTGGACCTCACCAAGTCCCTTAGTTTCGTTATCAGGGCCAGTTGATCGGGGTATAAAGGGAGTGGTGCAGGGATAGGCATAGCCGGGTCACCCCCAGGCTCAAAAATATGTCAGGGTATTTACGGACACCATCTCTTCTGACGAGCTAAATAGTTCATAGTCTTCGGAGTCCGTTAATCAGGGCTCGTCTGTGTATGTCATGGGATATGCGAATGAAGATGAGAGTTGTTAGGCCAAGAGGATGAAGGTGGCTGATAAGGATGTGAGGATTCCGCTTTGAAGTGTGTTTGATCGAAGCTCTCACATAGGATTGACGCAGGATGGTTAGAGGTACATTAATCCCTCCACTGAAATTTCCTACATTACGAACTCAGGAGGAAGCTTATTATTTGTTATACAAGAATGAATGTTATTCCAAGAGAAATATACTACGATTGTAAAATGTAAAGTGGGGACCAAAGTAGAAGTAACAGGACCGCAACACTACTCAAGCAGACTAATAATATATGGGTTTTAGTTCAAATTACAGAGAATACCCAGGCAAAATTTACATAGGTCTCTAAGAGTTAACATTAGAGGACCAAGGGAGGAGAGGGGAGTGATATAGCACCTAAAATTAGAAATTTGATGACTCTAATACCCTAGGGAGGAAACCGTGGATAGTACACGACATTTTGGGGAAGTTAAAATAATGGAATAGAAAGTTAAGAATTCGGTTAATAAGTTTACAACCTGAAGGTGTCAGCGCCTAGAAGATTGATTAACAGACTCATAGGTGACGAATGGATTATGAAGTAGTTTTATGGAGGGAGGGTGTCCTAATCCCCTGAGAGCCCGATAGTTGTTTCATTGGAGTATAGCCTAGGAAGGTATATACATTTAGAAATGTTGAGTATGTCATGTAGATCCTGGCAAGTTTAAACATTCGATGACTAATGTTTCTAAGGGGGAGGGGGAGGATGTTACATCCCGCTTTTTCGTACATTAAAGTTTCACCATAAGTTAATCGACGTAAGCACAGGAATGAGACTACTTTTGAGGTTGTACGTATTTATGCCATTTATAACTAGTGATAGGTAAGTGTCACGAAGTTCAAAGGATAAATAATCGAAGAAAATGAGTTCAGTTGAAGTTTGACATTTTGGATAAAATACGGCAAAGCTATAATACTCCGTATGTATAGACTAGGGCCATACAATATAGCACATGACCATGATAGTAATATATATAAAGTATGTTAAATTAGTATTTTGAGTGAATTAGGATGAGATTAGGCTGTCATTCTTAAGATGAACATAATAGGGAATCATTAAAGGACTTAGATTTATGCATACAGGATAAGCAGGGAGAGAGCAACCTAGGTTTGGGTAGCAGACCTCGGTAATAATGAACCGAAGTAAGTGTTATGGTATAATATAACCTACCAAGATGCATAAATGCTATAAGATAATCGAGTATATGAAACAAAATATGGCAATAACCGTAAGTTCAAAAAAGTACCAAGCAAAGAACGTCAGTATACCTATAAATGCCCAGAGGGATAGTTTGTCATAGTTATGATATGTTCACAAAGTGAGGCTTAGAATGATTGGATAAAAGATGGAGGAAAGAGTAGAAAATAGTTGCATAGGTGTGCGTACAAGGACATAGCCGTACAAGCTTCTTGACAGAAGGTAGCAACAGTTACGATATTGGAAGAATTCGTAACACAAGTCATGGTGTGAGAAAGAGGCCTGAAGGGGGGAATGCCATGGCCTTTGGATTTATTCATAGAACAGTTGCCTAGATTGAAAGGACAATATAAAAATATTCATAAGATTTATAGGTTATGAGACTGATAACCACATCAGTCAACACTTGAGGACGAATGTTCCAAAGAGGGGAATGATGCTTTACCCCATGTTTTCATGTGAAAAGTACGTCGTAAGTCAGTTAATGTATGCTCGGAAAGTAGATAATCTTTGAATGTACATAAAGTAAGTTAATCATGTTACTTTAGAGGTTACAAATATTTAATATCATGAACTTCAAGTACCAAGATGCTAAACAAATAGAAGAAAATAAGTTTTGTCGAAACGGAAAGTTGGGAATGTTATACCCTATACTTTTGGGGTGATAATGGGGTGATTAGTATGATAAGGAGGTGGTATTATGAGGTATTTTAGTCATATTATAGTCGTGTGTTAATTTCAAAGTCAAACGAGTTAGGAAACAAAAGTGGACAAAAATTGTCGCAAGTTACATTCATAATGTTTCTTAGAATTTAGGTCTAATGTTACTTAGATATTATCTTAATGTAGTTGGAATTACGGGGTGATTGTAAGGCCCCGTTGCAATTTCCTAATGATTTAAGATTTTAAAGAGCGCCGGCGGTATTTGAGGATAGCGTATTCGCGTATTATAGGAGACCTATGTGATAGAATCACATCATTTTGAAATGAACATATATCTTTAAGGTGTGTTGGATCATACTAAGGAGTTTTGTGAATGGGAAGAAATTGTGTGGAATAAGTTGGATACATTAAGTGGAAAGGGTGTCTCAATTAGCACAATACCCGACTTCAAATGAGTGCCACTCCGAAAATATAATAACTTAGGTTGTGCTATATCTACCAAATTAAAGCCCTTTGAGTCTAGTTTCCAACGCATCACACTGTGTGTCATTTGGATATTTCTACAGAACGTTATGGCCATTTTACCGGAACTATGCCATATGAGCGTCCAGATGCGCGACCGCACATATAAGGGGATTTCTGCCTTATGTGCGCGGCCAGATGTGCGTTCACTTGATAAGGTGCGCTACCGTGCATGTAGGAACCCTATAAATACTCCCAAGGCCGAGTAGAGAGATGGGCTAAGTCATTTCTTTGATCTAGGGCTGGCATATCAAGGGGAACCCATCCTATACTTCCCTCCTATGAACCAAGGTAATGTTTTTGGAGTAATTTTGAGTTTATTACTACTCCTAAACACTTATATTAACTAGGATTAATCTTGAAGATCCATAGATTTCCAATCAAATCTCCAAATTGGTCAAGAACACTACAAGTTGGAATTTTCAAGAGTCTCACTACAAGAGGTATGTCTACCATCTCTAACTACTCTATGGTGATTATTTATGTATGAAATATATTTTAGGACTTATGGGATGGTGATTTGAAGCCATAAGTGCCTAACCTGGGTTGTGTTGGTGTTGTAGAGATTGTAAAATTGTTTAATTAATGAGATTGATGGTTTGGGTGTGAATTGTTGGGCATGCGTGTGCTAATGGAAGTTGTGGATGGCCTAGCGATGATGGTAAGGTGCATCATTGGTATGGAAGGTGGTTGTTAGGTGAAGAGATTCTATTGAAGGAGGTTGTTGAAAGATATTCACGTTAGATGTTTGATAAAAAGGCTAAATGACTTAAATATAGAAATCATACAAATATTGGTACAAATGTGTTGCATTGTTGTAGATTGAAGTCGTTTAGTGTGGCGGACAATCGTAGTTGTCATGCCCCGAGCATGGGGGCGAGATCGACACCCGATGCCCCATATATCCTTGCGTACCAACTTGCGACTCGGGAATTCTGGACATATAATGTCATACATTGGCCAGGGACCACATTGCACGACAATTTGTGAAGCAAAATATTTTTGTAAACATAAAGCTGGGCTGGCAAGGCCGTCATAATTACTATAACTAACAAACCAACAAAATATACATACAGGGCCTACAAGCCCAACATACTGCACCAACTGACAGGATATGTCTACAAGCCTCTACTGATAGATGTACTGGGATCGGAACAGGGCCCCTACCTACCCATAACCTATCTACATATATACACAAGATGTACACAAAACTTCTAGGCCCGGCAACTCCGAAGGATGGGGAGCATACCGATAAAGCTGAACTCGGGCAACACCTACTGAAGAGGTCTACCCGTCTATCTGTCTGAACCTGCATACATGAAATGTAGCGCCCCCAGAAAGGGACGTCAGTATGAAATAATGTACCGAGTATGTAAGGCAATATACGGAAATCTGAAACTGAACTGATAATCTGAACATATAATCACCTGTTGATACTGACTCAACTCTCTCAATATAGTAAGTAAAATAGTTGTCCGGCCCTATAAGGCTCGGTATATATATATAACAGCTCTGCCATAGTAGGCTCGCTCAGAGGCGCTTGGCCATACTAGGTTTTGTATCCCGACAAATTGGGCTCGCTCACAGGCACTCGGCCACAGTAGTCTCGCTATATAACTTACCATCTAATCAGAGGTTGCCCAATAGGGGCCTGCCTATCGATTATAGCTCGATGGTAATGCAAATACAGTAATATTGTATATATAAACTCTCTGCTCTCTTGACTGGAAAAAGGAAATACTCAATTGAATATTGTACTTACAAGACTAGGTGTAACTCTTTCTGGAAATGAGTCTACAAATCATGCCAAGTTACCCTTTGAACTTGTTCAACATAATGCGAGGCCTTGGAAAAAATATTCATGTTATCCATATTGACTATTTATTCTTGAACTTGATCGTTTTTATGAAAATTTCCCGAGTGATTTTCACTACTCAAATATGCACATACTAAGACCGCCAAGAACTTGTTTCTTCCTAGGCGGCATGCAACTTCGCGTGATGCCACAAATAATATAAAATGAGTAGAGTATCATTGGATATGTATTTTATAAATTCAAACTCAAGATTAAGCCCCAGCTCCTTATCAAACAAAAGTTGTGGTTTGAACGATTTACCTTATTAAATATACGCAAATTTCGGGACATGAATTTGTTTTTATACCTCGTTATCAAACTTGTGTAATTACGGGAACATGCCAAAATGAAGGAAAAGCTTAGCCTTAACATACTTGTATTAGGGAAAAGTCCATATGATGTTCTTGGAAAAGGTTGCACCGTACTCCTTTAGAACTGCAAAATTTTACGTTGCTATGGTTCTAACAATTCTCGTTGGAAATCTTTGGTTGCAAGAAGTCACATTGAAAACTTACAAGAATTCACTTCTGATTGTAACATTGTTTTTTATTGTAATTTTCACAATTGAAATGTCTTGTACTCAAAATCCTAGAATGAAGTGTTGCTAATGTTCTGATGAAGTCTTTCAAATATGAAGTGTTGTATTCAAATTACTCTTACATGTCTTGTTATTCAAAATGTAAGAATGAGGTGTCTTTTAATTATTAATTAGGTTGCCACCTAATCCAAAATGACTAAGAGTCACTTGTTTGGAAAGTTGTTTGCTGCCACGTAATCCCCTTGTTGGGGAATTTAAACTTTATCCAGTAATCAATTAGGTAGTATCCCGCTACCCGGTGATTAACCAATTACACGAATAGTTAAGAATTGTCTCAAATTACTTAAAATTCTATTTATTTTTAACACACTTTATACATCACACTATCACGATCATATGGTACCTTGTATGTTACTAGTCCACAAGTATCGGGTATTATAGCTCGGCTCGGACCATATCTCATCCCAAATGGCACTTACTTACCGCTTGTTATAAATAGCATAAATACGTTAACCTCAAGATCATCTCATCCCTGAGTCTAAGGCAATTAAGTAAAGATGATACTTTTAACGTATGAAAATGCGAGATGTAACATCCTTCCCCTCTTAGAGACATTCGTCCTCGAATGTCTACTCTTAGATACTTTGGGAAATTTTTTCCAGAGTCTCCTCCGTACACTAGACTAAAACTACCCTGCACACAGCTAGAAAATATACTATAAATGCCACACATGGCCACTGTCTATAAATAGCGTTGCTTGGCTTCACATAACCGTTCATTATGAATTCTGAGTTTCAAAAATGAGAGCTTACCTGATGACCTACTGGCCTTAATAAAGTTGTGCTAAGGTATCCCACCTCGATCCATATCTTTAGTTTGAAATAGGTGGGGGTATTTAAACTTTATTTCTTCCTCCACTCGCCACATCATCTCTTCCACATTCTTGCTCCTCCATAAAACCTTCGCGGAGGCTATTTCCTTATTCCATATCTCGCGGATTTATCAGTCTAGGATGGCAACCGGAATTTCCTCGTATGACAAGTCCTTTTTAATATGTACATCATCCGTGGGCACCACTCGAGTAGGATTGCCAATGAACTTCCGTAACATAGATACGTGAAAAATCGGATGAATAGAATTCAATTCCGAGGGAAATTCTAATTCATAAGCTACTTGGCCCACCCTCTGAATGATCCTATATAGCCCAATATACTGTGGGCTAAGTTTTCCTTTCTTGCCAAACCTCATCACACCCTTCATAAGTGACACCTTTAAGGATACCCAGTCATTAACCCCAAACTCTACATCTCGTCGCTGCATGTCAGAATATGACTTCTGACGACTCTGAGTTGTCAACAGTCACTCCCGAATAAGCTTTACCTTTTCTAAGGCTTGTTGAACCAGGTATGGCCCATGTAACCTAGATTCTCCAACATCAAACCACCCTATAGAAGATCTGCACTTACGCCCATACAAAACCTCGTATTGAGCCATCTGGATACTGGAGTAGTAACTGTTATTATATGCAAAATTGATAAGAGGTAGATGTTCATCCCAACTTCTTTTAAAATACAACACACATGCTCGTAACATATCCTCGAGCGTCTAAATTATGCACTCGGCTTGCCCATCCATTTGTGGATGAAAAGTTGTGCTGAGATTCACCTGAGATCCTAGACCTCTCAGAAATGACCTCTAAAAATGTGCTATAAACTGGGCCCCACGATCAGATATAATAGATACTGGTACTCTGTGTAGTCTCACTATCTCTTTAATATATAATGTTGCATAAGCTTCTACTGTATATGTAGATCTGACCGGTAGGAAATGAGCTGATTTCGTGAGCCTATCGACTATCACCTATATGAAATCAAATTTACGATGAGAATGAGGTAAACCCGTGATGAAGTCCATGTTTATCACCTCCCATTTCCATGTATGGATCTCTATCGTCTGCATAAGCCCTCTGGGGTTCTAGTGCTCTATCTTCACCTGCGGGCAACTAGGGCATTAATTGACATACTCAACAATGTTCTTCTTCATATCGTTCCACCAATACACATCCTTAATGTCATGATACATCTTCGTCGACCCAGGGTGAATGGAGTACCACGAATAATATGCCTCTGACATCATCCTATCTCGTAGCCCTGCTACATCTGGAACGCACAAACGACTCCTATATCTGAGAACCCCATCTCCCTTGAGTTCTAACAACAACTTCTTCTACTGCGGAACTCACTCTCTCAACTCGACCAACTCTGGGTCCTCGTACAGCTTCT